>JAAIIK010000044.1:1695517-1706353 GCA_014706435.1 Silurus glanis | reverse complement strand
CTCTCTCTCTCTCTCTCTCTCTCTCTCTCTCTCTCTCTCTCTCTCTCCCTCTCTCTCTGCTTCATTGTAATACACAGCAGCAAACCTGAAATCCAATACAAATAATTTTGCCTTTTTTTTTGGAGTATTTCCTATAAAAACAATCAATTCTATATTTAAAAATGTCCAAATTCAGCTTCTATAGCATAAAGTGTTCAATCATAGGAAATTATGACTTCTTGTGTCTCCTGTCACGACAAACCGGTACAGCATAAAAAAAGAAAACAGAGATTTTAACTTAGTCACAGAGCTGCGAATTCACAGCACCTAAGAAAATGACGTGAAAATGTTTCGCGTCTTTGCGAACTGAATGCGCAATTTTTCCTTCGCAATTGCGCCTGTTCGGGCGGCTCACGGCGCTACACGCGAACGCGGGATCACCTCGACTACGCCACTTCTCGCTGCAAATATTTCCAGCATAAATACAATAATATGTTTGGAAATGAAATGAGTAATAGGCGGACCTGTTAATACTTGGCAGGACCCGAATAAAAAATTGCAGCAGCATGTCCTTAAAATAAATGTGCTTTTTTTTTTTGGATGTTCCGAGGTTTAAAAAAAAAACAAGCGTTTTTACATTTTCCCCTCGTCCTCGAGGCCTGTATGCCCTATTTTAATAATAATAAAAAAAAGAAATCCATAAAAATAAATTAGGTGCACTAAATATATGCAAATTTAAATGTAAGCAAATCGGTGCGAAATAATCCACCACCCCCACCCCCCGAAAGCTGATTAAAAACATTAATAAATCTATATACACTATTGCTCTAATCTGATATTGTAAATTTATTACACTTCCTGTAAGATTAATTAGAATGCTACAGTAACATATTGCACTGCCAGAGCAGATTACTGCGTGTTTTTGTTTAATAATGGCCGAGCCGGACCTCGGCTGTAATTATTCTCCATAACACGGCGTGTTTGATCGTGATTTTTCTTTATGGTGTGTATTTAATGGGATGACTCGGCAGACAAAAGGAAGCGCGTACGCCGTAAGGTGGTTTCAGCACTTTCTCCGGTTACGCCGTGAAAACGAGATTCCTTTAATGTCGAAATCAAAAGGCCATTTTCCTGTTTCCCACATAACTTTTTTTTTTTAAGCCTCCTCTTTTTTTTTTTCTTTACAAGCCGCCTAAACTATCAGCTAGACTCCGAGATAAGCGAGGTTTGAAAATAACACGTCGAGCTGGTCAAGGTTGCTGTGCATTCCATCGCGAGATGGCTTTTTGAAAGGCTGCAACATTTATCTACGCACCTGAAGATCAACGTTATCAGTCTGCCACGGACTCCTGACCAATCAAAACACAGAGGTATGTCAAAACAAAATGTCCTCGAGTGTTTATTTATTTATTTATTTATTCGTCCTATGAGCTCCACGGGCGAATGAGTGTCGAGGCGAACAAACACTGAAAGCACACAGGCTTGGGAAAAACCTTTAACTTGAGGTGGGGGGGGTTGGATTTATGGCCTGATCACAAACACTCACACCTCAAACACTTTCTGGAAGAACCAAATGAACCAAAGGAATGTCTGATTCGTCGATGAAAAGACACTCTGTCCATATAAATGGAAAGTATAATGGAACGTTTACATATATATAATTCATTAAACAAATGAGAGAAAATGCAATTTTGGACGTCATCCAAGTTCGGGCAAAACCAGGTCGTAGTCTGTGCCGAATGTTCCCGATATGTTTTTTTAAGCACAATGTGAGAGCAAAATTAGTGTGAATGCACATTTTCCAAATAGCATCTGTGCTCCAGGCTGCGGCGGTCGATTAGTGTCATAAAACTCTGCCAGTGCTGAAGCTGGGGGGTCAGGAGGGGTGGGGAGAGGGTTTAAAGGGGGTCAGATCTTTGTGGGTGTGTGTTAGAGAATAACTCTATGTGAGGATGGGGGGGGTAGAAGTCCGCAGATGGTGTAAAGATCAGAGGGGGACTATCCAGGTGAGGGGCTCAGCCCCCCTGGCCAGTCCAATCTGAGCAGCTCATTCAAATGCTAATGAGGGAGTAAAGCACATCTGTTCCCCCCCTACCAGGCTGGATCTTTGTCACCTGAATAGCTTCCCCACCAGGTATCAAACAAGCAGCAGGAAACAGCCCCTTTTCATCCTGCTACCTCCACTCTCCAATCAGGAGATGAGGCCCTGGTGACACCAGGAGCCCCAGAGTTCCCCCACTCCAAGCCAATCGCACCTGACACTGTTACATTCCCTGATGAAGCAATGCAAAAGACAGGCAGTTGCTTCACCACCCAAATACACATTATCACCAAATTCTACATGTTTAAATCTAATGATTTTAAATTTGAATGATTGCCAGGTGTGGTCCCTGATTGGTTGGAATGAAAACCTGCACCCAAACCAAACCATTGGACACCCCTGGTATATAGCCTTCTTTTCTGCAACACGGTAACCCATTTATGATCAACCAGAGCAACACAATCTACACCATGTCAGTGTCCCACCTCTCACCTGAGTTAATTAAAACCAATGCAAATCAACTGTTTCTTACCCCAAAACAAAACACTTTTATCCCAAGCATTTATTATACACATTGCTAACCAGTGTGGTAGTACGTTCACACTCACATCCATCCAACTATCTGTGAGGGTCCAAATATATATCCCAAGCAAACAAAAGAAAACATGGACAAAACTGTAAAGGGGGCCGAAGGGCACGGAGGCATGTTTACTGGTGCCAGGACTTTAACCAGTAACATTCTAATGACTAAGGATTAACAGCTGATGTACCACTGCATGACCTTGACACAAGTGTATCGCTAAATGGTACCTTTCTAGCAGCATTCCTAACTTCTATCAAAGCGTTTCATACTTTACCACAACTAGTTCACTTTTTCATATAAAATAACATGAATGGCATTTGCCCGACACCCTCATCCAGAGCGCCATACTTTTCTTTTCTTCATTTATACTGCTGAGCAGTTGAGGGGTTAAGGCCTTGCTCAAAGCCCCAGCAGTGGCAGGTTGGTAGTGCTTGGATTTAAACCTTCCAATCAGAAGTACACTGAGCTACCACTTCCCCATATAAACAATTGCTTCATTTAACCTTGCTAACCTCCATCAACCAGCCATTTCTTACCTCGTCCTCATCAAGTTTTCTGCACACCCTACTAACCTCCAGCAGAACACTGCATAGTAACATCTCCCTTTCATCTCTTCTGCACCGACCCGTCATGCCACAAGCCCTGCTAACCTTCAAAAGGCCAAGCCATTCATACCAGCATCTTATCTCCTACAACACCTTCACGCACTAATGCTGAAGCATCGCAGACATACCAGCTTCTTCGAAGAATCCTCTCAAGGTGTGTGCATTAGAGCAAACCTCGGCAAGTTCTTACCGAATCTTATTACTGTTGCAAGAAGCGGGTGCGTGTAAACATAAACGGAGCAGTTTTGTCGTTTTGTGCTTTTTCTTGTTTGACTGCTCCCTACCCCTCGTCTGTATCACCTACCTTTTCACCGCCTGCTTCACAAACACACACCACATATTTAATTAGCCTCTGCTGCGAAGAGCCACCTCTCTCTCTCGCTGAGAAGTGCTGTGGTTTCCAGCTCAGTGCTGACGACCTGAGACAGTCTAACCCCCCGTACCACCACCCCCCAACACACGGCATACTGAGGGGGAACCTCCTGCTGGTCTTTCACATGCTAAACGCACCTTTCTAAAAGCTTAATCTTCAGGCAGGCCAGTTAAACAAAACGGCCCCCTATACGTTTATTGCACAACAGAGGCTGTTAGCATGACAAAGGCCCTCATATCCATCTCGTTTCTGAAAGCACGACTCCTCTCAAAATTTATGGCACATTCGGCCACAAGACAATAAAGCAGTTTATGGAATCGTACCGTTTTTTTTTGCCGCTGGGTTGCTACACATTTTGTATGATTTTTTTTAAGCTCTTGCAATCGTGCTTGCATTGGTGCTAAAAAAAAAAAAAACACCAAAATTTTCTTTTTGGTTACACAATATATGATATTTATGTGTGTCCCCTTACATAATTGAGTAGATTCCTTTCAGTCGAGCCGTGGTGGGATTCCACGCCGGATTTCAGGATGTAAAAAAAGAAATTTTGATCTAAGGTTTTTCTTTTCCGCTCTTACCTTCCCCTCCGCTAGCCCATGGGTTTATTCTCCCCGTGTTTCCGTCAATCTGCTTCTTTTTTGATCAGGGGCATGAAAGCTGGAGCTTGTGTGAGCGCCGGGTACCTGGGGTATGGCTAGGTGCTAATTAGCGCAGCAGGATAATTGATGTGTAGATTACACTGTGAACAAATGCCTCGACTTGTTTGTTCTTCTCACTTTTCCTGTACCCCCCCCCCCCATCCCATACACCCCCCTCCTCCTCCACTCCCCACAATAACCAACAACCTCCTTACCTTACACCCTAATGAACAATTTACCTGCCTTGTTAATGCACGCTAAAACAATCACATAACAGAGAAATGAGAATGCCAGGCTGAGGCACGAGGGGGTTTGGGAGTTGATGCTCGGGTGGTAAGGAGAGGTATTTTCCCTCAGGTAATGGTACTTTTCAAAAAGCATGCTTTACCCAAACACACATTCTAATGACCAGCAAGAATGCCTCTGCTGAGCAAAAGGATTTACAGAAAAGAAGAAAAAAAACCTTCAGCTGCTCAGAGAAAAAGGGGAAACAATTTCTAAATGAAAGGCCATGCCATTAGAGCTCCAATGGGCCTCCATTGTTATGCCCCTATAATGCCATTTCCTTCATCTTTTGTTTTTGGGAAGCTATTATTAGCCCACCTCTCACAGCTGTGAATACAATTCAATAGGGTTTGAATTTGGTCATTAACAACTGAATATCAGCAAACACATTTTCACCGAGCCCCTGCCACTGCTAATAAACTAATAATGAGTCCGACTCTAATTGGGAAATGCAATGAAGGCTCGGAGAGAAGACGCCTGAGGTAGGGCGCGTGAGAGAGCGGGGAAGAGAACGGGAAAACGAGACAGCGCAAGAGAGAGAGAGAGAGAGAGAGCAAGAGGGAGAGGACAGGTCATTATGAGGACAGATGTAGAGGGAAAAAGGTGAACAGTTGAATCGTCGCCTCCGCGCACTTCTTGTGGACGCGGTAATCCGTCTCCGACTAGTTTACAAGTTAAACACATTATTGTCATTATGAACTCCCTTATAGCAGAGCTCAGCGGGAGTACAAACACAAACACACACACACACACACACACACACACACATGCACGCTGAGGTATCTATGCCTGCAAGCCATCACACCGATTAGCAGCTGGAGAATTCTGCGGGTCACCGTGTCTCCTGAGAGCTGGACGGCCCAGCGCTCCTGCCTCCCTCAGATCTTTACAGTGGGGGCTCCAAAGAAACTGATTTTGCGCTGTATCATACGCTTTAACCCTCAGCATGGCACTTGAACCTATTCTTAGTGGACTGGTGATTACATTCCAGTCTTTCTCGCCCAATGGAAATAACCAGGAAAGACACCTTCACATGCTTTTGCAATACAGGAGACGGCTGGAAGCTATGCTTTATAAGCTCAAACAAACACAAATAAGAATCCTCAGAGAAGAAATGTGACGATTTGCTGCTAATCTGCAGTTACCGTTTTCTGAAATGCACCAAACCTCCAAACACCAAAGTGGAACACCTTTTTTTTTTTTTTTTTTTTTTTTTAGCAATTATGTTGTTAACATGATGCCTTATTGTGTATCAGCCAACATATGCGAGGTGGCAATCTTGACACGTCTGCCATGTTTTCATCTTTTGTTTTTACACTGGATATATGAGGCACAATTCACAAACACCAAACAGGGCGCTTGATTTTGGACATTTCAAAACTTTACTCCGGAACCGTATCAACTTCTGGAAAGACGGCCATAATCGTCAAAACGTACCGCGAAACTCCAGGTCAAGCTATAAGTCCTTTTGGTAATTGCCTCGATCAGTAACCTAGCAGAGTTCTCCCATAATCCTTCAGCACTCTCTATAAGTGCAGCAAAACACTTTTCTCCCCCTCTGACTCACACACACACACACACACACACACACACACACACACTTCTCGATATTTTGGTTCTGGGACTGTAGCGTAATCATCTTATACACGCTTCTCTTTGTTGGGGGATTTTCGCGTTTCTCCTTCCAGAAAAGATAAGCAAGACAATAATGAAAGCTTTTTCTCTTCCTTAATTACCAAGCCAGTGCCCCTGCGAAAAGGACAGAAGACTGTGTCATCGCAGGAGGGAGAAGAACATGTGTGGGGGAGGATGAGGAAGGAAAAAAAAAATGGAGAAGGGAAGAAGAAGGCTGTTTGGACTTTGGGAAAAAAAATGGGAGTCAGACAAACTGGCATTTTCCATCGCCAACCTGATAAAACTCCCAGCATCCCTCACCCTGGCCACCCTTTGTTTTTCTCTCCCGCCTGCTTCCTGTCGCCATCTCTCCATTTAATCTAGGCGGGCGGGAGGGTTTACTTTCCCCCCCTTAAAGACAGCGCGAGAGGGGAAAGAGGGAAAGGGAGGAAGAGTGGACAGCACGGGTCGGGGTACATTAGGAGCTGAGGTAGTCCACAGGAAACCTGCGCCGAGGTGAACTTTTAACAAAAGTCTTTCATGTTGGCGCTGCTTTTCCTCGAGACGGCCACGCTCCTAACAGCCCCCTTTTAAGTGCATACCTGATATGGAAGCATGGCTTATTGTCTCCAGGGTCGGTGCGGAGGGAAAAACATATCTCCCTCTCCACGTCCACTATGCCCCCTTCATCGCTTTGAACACGAGATACAGAAGCCTTTTTAATCCTGCCGAAACGCCCTTCCTTTGGCTATTAGCAAACTCAAAACAGATAATTACTGGCGTTCAAGAGAGGGAGAGAGGGGCCTCAGATTCAGAGATCTATTCATGGATAACACCTTTGTGCGTGTGTGTAAAGATCGTAAATAAGAAGCAGTAGTAAAAGAAGCAATGGAGTTTACACATCCGGACAAATATTCGACAAATGGTCAAATTCTGACATCTCTGCTAACCTTATTTTCTCTTCTATCCGCTTTGAATTTAGCTACATTCTATGTATAACGACGCTAATCATCTGCCTACAAGTGTTTGTCTTGCTAGGGACACCGTCACATTTCTAATATGAGGTAAACTATTTTCATCTGGCCTTAAAACAAGCTAGCGTCTGTATACAAATATATGCTAAGCAGCTCAGGATGAAATCAGAATGGGACCTAGCTTGCTAGTCAATATCCTGTTGACTTTAGCTAACTTTCAGAACAGTTTTTGATATTATGTAACTAATCACTCTTGCTAACAAGCCAAACTATTTTGGACTACTGCGCTGCACAAAATATGGGTTATAGTAACATAGCATAATAGTTTTCGTTTCATTAGCTATGCTAATCTCAGGCATAAATGCAGGTTAATTGATTACTTCATATTAGTGTTTTAGTGATTGCTATGCGACAAAAAAGAACTCGAGAACAGGGGGAAACGAATGTGTTTTACAACCAAATGTGCATTAGCATGTCAGCTAACCTGAGAGGAAAATAAGGTGTATAGTTTTGCTATGTAAGAAACAATGGCAACTGGATATCTTTTCTCCCAATTCCTCCTCATTCTGTCCTCCATCTGTCCATGTTGTCTCTCCTTCCCTCACTGGTTGTGATTGTTAAGTCCCAGGGGAGACACTAAACCAAATACAGGAGGTGAAATATTGGTGTGTCACCTATCTCATAATCTGGACAGGAAGTGGAAGGCATTTGGAGCTGCGCCCTTCCCATCTCTCTCTCTCTCTCTCTCTCTCTCTCTCTCTCTCTTTCCTTTCAGCTGCTTGTTGATTCGGTTAAACCAAACACAAGCAGAGAGTCACAGAGACGGTGGGAGTAACAAGGAGGAACAAGGGACTCTCGGGCCTTGACTTCTCTTAAAAAAAAAGGGGAAAAAAAGAAAAACAAAAAAGAGAGAGCAGGGACCAGAACAGTGTGTAAGACCTGAACAGTGTGAAAGGCCTATCTAGGGAATATAAGAAAAAAAGCTTCAGGAATTGTGTGTGTGTGTGTTGAAAAAAAAGAGAAAAAAAGAGGTGCTGCTAAATGTTTTTATTTATAAAGACGCCTTTTGTGCGTGTACATACACGTGTGTTTCGCCCAAGCTCGTTTGTTCTTGAGGTCCTTATCTCCGTCGATATGTGTGTGTATGCGTGTGTAAGGTGTGTGTGGGGATGAAAGGCGCGTGGGTGTTTTTGTCTGGTGACATCCTCCTGGTCGCAGCGCCGCAGAGAGGAACTAATCAGGCTTTTACACCTTGAAGTGAACCGATGTAGCTTTACCGTTGCACCTATCACACATGCACACCTAGCAAACGCACACAAACACACACACACATTTTGTCACTGTTACAAATTGGCTTCTCCTGAACTCAAGGTGCCAAAGGACCATTAGACAGACAAAGGCAAGAGTTTTGCCTGTTCGATTTGTAAAAAAAGTGCACGCGTCTTCATTGCGAAAACTAGCGGCACTCACTTCCTGTCCAGTCCATTAGAAATGTAGACGTGTTTTTGTTTTTAGACCTACTGTCAATTGTCGATTCTTATTAGCCACGTACGAGCCAACTGAAAAAACGCAAGTGTTACTCTGAAATTTTTCGCTAATTGGGAAGATAGTTACGCTGCGAAACATTTAACAGAAACAGACGCACCCGCAGTGTTAGCATCGAGAGGTGCTGCGTTCAATTAGCGAGCACGCTAATCTGGTTGCCCGGGATTATGTCCAGCTCTGATAGAGAGAGAGAATTCATTTCCTGTTGACTCCACCTGACTCAGCCTTAGCGCTCGAGTCAAATCCACACCGAGATAAGAGCTAATCATCCACCAGAAAGGAAGGGGAGGAGACAGAGAGCTCTCTTTATCCCTACGGCTCTGTCACGACGTTCGTAGCAATCGTTCTCGCTTTGACTCCCGCATGAGAATTCGACTACAGGAAGTCGGAGTGGAACAAAAGCCGGGTCAGGGACTTCGAGTTCATCCTTTGAACGTTGCGCCGCGTACATGGTGTCGAACACAAAAGGGGGTGACGGCGCACAGCTGCCGCGATGTTCTGCGCGTTCCACTGCGTCACACCGTCTGCCGATTTAATCAACACTGCACGTGAAGCCGCATCTGTGTGGAGATCAGGTCCTGCTCGTTACTCTGCTCATCCTGTCACACTTCGCTTGTTTGTTGTTCTGTAGTGGAAAAACAAACAACTTCGCCCACTTCTGTACTTCTCTATAAGGATGTGCAGAGGCATGCAAAGGATTCTCAAATGGTACGAATATCTGAAAGTGCAGGGTTGTCAATTTTAGTCAAATCATGGTTTATTTTTCTTCTTGAGCTAAGCAAAAAAAAGAAAAAAAAAAAGAAATGAATGCTGTCCTCCAAACATGTTAAGCCATCTTCTAATGTGTGAAGAGAAAAATGTTCAGGATTTGCACCCAGATGCATGTAGAAACAGGATGGGATGAGATGGGATTTAAGGGGGTTTGGCAACTAATATTTTATTTATTTTTTTTTTATGAAGGAAGTTCTACATTTAGCAAACAGTTCTTGAGTGGCATGGCTATCAAACAATGCAGTATTTTACTCAATTTCAATCAAACCCTGGTCTATTTTCCTTCTTGAGGTCAGTAAGAAAACTACAAGATTAATGTGGAAACATATATGGAATGGGATGGAATGGAATTTGATGGAATAAGATTCGATGGGACGGGATGTAGGGCTGCCAACTAATCTTGTTTTTTAAATAAAAGGGAAAAGACGTACCACATTGAGCAAAGGCCCAACTAAGAATGCAGACCTTCACTCAATTCCAATTAATCCTTCGTTTATTTTTGAGTTTTCCAAGAAAGAAAATGAAAGCTCTCGTCCTAATGTGTTGATCCACCTTGCGATGTGTGATAATAGACATGTCTAGGATTTGCATTCAGAAAAGCGCCAAGATTCAGATTTTCTTTTTTTGTTTTTTTTTATGAAAGGAAGTAGCACTTTGAGCAAAGGGTTTTCTAGGATTCCCATTTAGAAAAACTCCAAAAAGTGGAAATGGGATGGGATGGGATGAGATAGGATGGCATAGTATGGGGCAGGATGTGAGGGGGAACTGCCAATGAATCTGCCGACGAAAAAAAAAAATGGAAGGAAGAACCACTTTGACTTTTATTGAGCAAAGTTTCTCTTGAAAAATCTGCCGTACCAGATTGGTTGTTTAATTAAATTATGCGTGGTGCGAGGGAGTTCATAGAGAGCTGAAGAGAGGGAAAGAGGTACAATATTGCCAAATGACTTTAACAAAGAGCAAATGTAGTGATTTATTTAAAAGGCGCTGCTTTATTTGATTAGGAATGGCGCATTAGCACGAGTAAGGAAGGAGAGGAACCCGAGAAAAGAGAGAGAGAGAGAGAGAGAGAGAGAGAGAGAGAGAGACAGACATACAAAAATTGTCAAAGCAGAAGCTGTATGCGAGAGATAAGGCTGTGCCATAAACCATAAACTACACGGCACACGTTTTTCGTATATGTGTGTACTTGTGTATGTGTGTCTGCTTGTTTCCTAGTGAAAAAAAATCAGGTGCTCGCCAACCTCACAGGAAGTATTAATACATGGAATAACTAATGACTCTATTCAATTCAAATTTAGAAAGTGATACTTCTTCAATAGTGTCTAACCATTTCCATGTCCCACTGCCTGTAAGTGATACAGCAAAGACCATACTGAAAAGTCGAGATGTGCAAAAAGGAGCTAAACTGGACGCTTAACAACCCCC
>JAAIIK010000044.1:1611041-1637618 GCA_014706435.1 Silurus glanis | reverse complement strand
ACACACACACACACACACACACACACACACACACACACACACACACACTCATTTAAGACTGTAATGTTTCTAAGAATGTGGAACAATGCTAGGAAAATTTCAGTGAATAATCTACATCTTCTTGCTATGCCCTTCTGGGTTTCCTCTGGGTTCTTCGGTTTCCTCCCACCTCGCAAATTCATGCCAGTAGATAACTTGGTGACGAACGTCCAATTGTGTGACGGTGTGTGATGTTTGCAATTCAACAAATGAATGAATGATATTTAACATCACATTCTCATTTTGACTGTCAGATGAAATAAAGCTTAATGAATTATGCGCATTTCTATTATTTTCCTCTTCTTTTTTTATATATATACACTGTTTACAAAAATCCATCGATTTCTTAGTTACATTCCTCCTGATGCCAAGTTCTTCGCCGATCTACTACCATATATTCTGCATACTGCAAACAGGATAGTTGTTTTACGATCAATTTTACACTTCTGTTGCAGAAAAATAAATCTAAGAGGTGACCAGGGTCAATAGAGAAGTTGTTAAGAGAACAAGAGGGTTAATAGAGGTCTTCAGAACAGTGTATGTAGGTGTGGAACAGCTCGCTTTATGAAGAACCCAACCCTCAATCCCACCCCTTTCTCTTTCTTTTTCTCTTTCTCCACTCTCTCCATTAGGGATGTGCATCTCCATAACTGTGGCTGATGCATTGCTATGCATAGCCAGCAGTATGATACTTTAAAAATACATACTGTATGAAGCAGCTACTGATGCGATACAATTCACCCCTATAAAAATGCAGCGCGATCCGATTTCATTTAGATTTAAATGAAATACGATGCAATGGAAAAAATATGGTGCTATGCAACTCAATATGGTACAGATACTCACTTTTAATTCTTCGCTTTAGACAGACAAAAACCTTCTTACGGCTTCTCCCGTTAGGGGTCGCCACAGCGGATCATCCGCATGTTTGATTTGGCACATGTTTTTACGCTGGATGCCCTTCCTAACGTAACCCTCCCCATTTATCCGGGCTTGGGAGCGGCACTAAGAGTGGCTGGGGTTGGTTCCCTGACCGGGGATCGAACCCGGGCCGCGGCGGTGAGAGCGCCGCATCTTAACCACTAGACCACCAGGGGACAACAAATTATAAATGTACTTAAGTGCCTTCTAACTTCGAACACATGGCCCTGTTTGTAAACGGGCACAGAAGGTACAGCTCTACCTCTGCCATGTTAATCTGTATTCTATGTGACAATCAGGACACGCCTTCGGTCCCTGTAATGTTGTGATGCATCATGTTCACGTAGCAGCAGCGGTGCTGAGAGAACGCGCTCGAGAAACAGTTTAGCGAAAAAAAATCAATCTACATATCAAATATTGGTCCCAAATTATTGGTCACTTTCTAAATAATAAAAGTATAGCGCATAAAAATAAATCGATGCATCGCGTCATTAAATTTTATGCTGATGCACCGATGCGAATCAGTGAATCTGAAAAATCGACCTCTCCAATAACACTGAACTGAAGATTAACATCGGTAATTTGTAAAGACTTACAAACCGAACTGAACATACTGTACCCCATGGCCTTTGTGGCTCGTCTGGCCAACCAGAAGTCATTAAATCAGCTGCGCGAGTGTAAGAACACCTTAAGTAATGTGTGTAATTGTTGTCCGAGTGCCGAGGTGCAAAGCGCAAGCTCCGCACCACTGCACAGAAGCTTATCGCATTAAGGTCGCATCGAAGGTATCCAGACGTGTCACGCGAGAGCGCGACGTTCATTTACCCGAGCAGCGCCTCGGAACAAAGTAATGCAGGAGGCGGGGAAAGGTAGGAACGTCTGTCGTCTCTGCGTCTGCAATGTCACGCTTCATGTCCATTTCCACGGCCCTTATTTTGACCAATTCCCCTGACTGAGCCCTGGCTTGGGAATTTTTTAACTCAGAGACGGCTTCGAACGCCCAAGGGAGCGATGTTGCATTTTTGTGGAAGTCAGTGGCATGATGGCTGATTTAATACGTGGCCCCTGGGTTCTCCTGTGCTTAATTCACTTTGATGGTGATGTTTAGGAAATGTGCGGAATTTATGATAATGCTTTGCTTTTGCTAACGTCTTTCTCAGCTCATTATCCTCTGCTGGAGTGTTAGTATTTCTACCATTTTATACCATGTACACTATTTGGATAAAATGTTTGCGGACACCTGATTATAAGATTTGCATGTGCTTTTTGAACATTCCAATCCAAGTTTAGTTCCCATTTGCTGTTATAATTACTTCCACTCTTCTGGGAAGATGTTCCAATAGATTTTGGAGTGTGATTCTAGAGATTTGTGCTACTTCAACCACAAGAGTTTAAGTAAAGTCAGGTACTGATGTAGGAGAGATGGGGAGGCCTGGGGTGCAGTCAGCATTCCAGTTCATCCCATAACTTTACAATAGATAGAAAGATAGACAAATAGATATATAAATAGATAGACAGGTAGATAGATAGCTATAGTGGTCAACTTTATGAAATCCACAATAATCATAAACCACGTTAAAACATAGCAATCATCCTCTAGTGTAGAGCAATTGAAAGACCTGTATTTCCATGTTTGCGGATTAAACGCAGGAAGCAAATCACACACAAAAACGTATCGGGCTAAAAGATGACATTGATTAAACATTGATTTTAGATTATTCATTTATTTCTCTCTCACACGCTCAAACTGGTTTCAGTGTGTCGAAGTTTTTCAATTGAAATTTTCTGCCTTATTGTTTCCAGACATTATACTTTGTTTTGTCTGGACAAGCTGAATGAACAACATGAAAATGTTGGGCTGGTAACAGTGTGGAACTCCGTTTCCCATCAGCCTCAGCGATTACGTGACTGTACCACGTGCTTTCCTGATCACTCACACTTGTTGTGTGGTCCCACCGATTAGCACCACTATTTATGTTCTGGATTTGGACTACTTTGTGGTTGAAGCATTTGTTGTTGTGGGGGTCATGGCATGTTGTGTTGGCGGTGATTATTTTTGTTTTGTTTTTGTTTCTTAAAAAAACTAAACTGATCTCCAACTTGAGTAAAGAAAATGAAAGATCAACCAAATAACAAGTAGTTTCTTTCAACTTTCACCTTCATTTGAGCTACACAAGGGAAATGAGCAAGAAAATTCCTTAATAGTATTCTGTATATACTCCATTAGACAGTTACTTTGTTGCACTCAACTTCCTGTTTTTTCTGTGTGTGTCTGTGTGTGTGTGTATTCCTGACTGCTTCTTGGTTTCATTATTGGGCTGATCCTGGTTTTTGAACACACTGCCGCATGCAATCTTGATGAGCTCATTTGCGAGCATGCACCATAAACTCGGGAATAGCTGAGCACAGGCTTGCTGGGTTCTGTCTCTTTCTTCCCAAATGCTGTCCATATGGATACACGGCACACAAACCGCACTGGAACACCAACAATATCACCAGAACTCAAGAGAATGAATTGAAAAAAGAGACAGAAAGAGCAATAAAAACTTCATGTCAGATGTTTGCCTTTCTTCGGCCACCGTGAATCCATCATGGGTGATTGAGGGTCCGCTACAGGGCTGTAAAAGCCAGAAGAAGAGATTACAGAACTCAAGGCAGTTGACAGACATTAGGACTCAATCATGGATGAAGCGGTGGTCTTCCAATTCTTTATTGGGTCATAAACATACATTTGCAATGGATTTTATTTATATTCATATTTATATCATCAATTCTGTTTGGAACTTGTATTGGGAATGTGTGAATAAGTGTGTGAATGGTGTCCTGTTGTGGAATATATTGCCATACAATGTGACTCAAGCCAATTCAAGTCAAATCTAACCAGTGCATTGATGTATTTTATAGACGACTGCAAGAAATGTGAAAAACTAGGTAGGACAGGAAGTGTGCTGGCTTTAGAAAACAATAATAACTGCATAATTACGTGACATGCTACAGGCATTTGTAGCACGATGCATCCTTTTTAACATATTTGCAAACGATTTATTTATATATCATTATTGGTAGATGTGCTATACTTTTATTTAATTAAAAAAATGACCGATAAAATGACTGTCTGGTTTTATTTATTAATTTTTTATTCAAAGAAATAGAAGTAAACTAACTCTACCATATTGAATCGCATAGCATCCTAGGTTTTATTGCATCGCATTCTATTAAATCGCATTGTGCTGACTAATCGAAATTGGATTAGATTAGAACAGTAACAGGGGTAAATTGTATCGTATCGCATTGGTAGCTGATTCGTATGCATCTTTAATATATCGTTTCGTTGCCTATGCATCGCCCTCAGTTATGGACATGTACATCCCTATTATATATGTTTAAATGAATCATGATCTGAGTCGTGAAAATATCAGGAGGGCTCCAAATCTGCACCAGATCCAGATCTGGAAATTCTTTTTACATTTTTATTTTTTTTTAAAAAGGGCTAATCGGCTATATAAGCTTGTACTGTAACCTCAAAATGTTACTAAAACTGACCTGACTGCAGTAATGGCTAGTTTCAGCTTGTCTAAAGGCTGGACTGGGTAAGAGTCAAAGAGATCTGAGAGAGTTCTAGTGCTAAAGGAAGGCCTGCTGAGGCAAATATTACATATAACAATTACATCTGTTGTTTTTTTTTATATATATATATATATATATATATATATATATATATATATATATATTACTTCTTGCTGGTTTAAGTATTTGTGAGCAATACAGTTTTCTGAATTCGTGCTATGAGGCTATAAGCTAATATGGCTAATATGAAAAATCTATGCGTTGCCTTGAAAAATGATTCTCATGCTTTTGAAAAGCATCTCAGTTCCGAGCAAGTCACTCCAGTGTCTCAAGCCAAGTATAAAGCAAAAGAAACTTATACTGGGCAAAAACTTATCTATACCCAACTTTGTTCAGTTTAACCCAACACAAAAGTGATGGCTTGCCATGAAAAAGTAATCTTCTGATAAGTATACCGCTCAATTATTTATTTATTTTTTTATTTATTTGCAGGAGATATCATGGACGTGTTCCTTTCGGACTGATTGTCTTATGGAGGAGAATCAAAATGGTGGATTTAGGCTTCGTTAGCAGTTAGCCGAGAGAGGGGGGAAAGAGGGGGAGAGAGAGAGAGAGAGAGCGAGAGAGAGAGAGCAGGAGAGAGGGATCAGAGTGAAAAAGAAAGCGACAGGATCAGAGCTGATCCTCCAGCAGAGGGAGGGGACCTCCTGCCAGGCACACAACAGAATCAAACCATGGGATTAACAACACCTGAGCAGACCTGACAGGCGCATGCACACTCGGAGTGATAAGACTGAAAAAAAAAAAAAAAAAAAGGAGGAGAAGGGATCAAAAATAGAAGCAAACATGATTGGAGACATCCTGTCAATGTCAGATGAGTAGAGTTTCATTCGTCGTCACTTCCTGACTTCCTTTTTACTCTTTTTTCGCTCACTCTGAAGGTGGTGTTTGAGGGATTGCGCGAGTCATATTATGTTTTCTTCCATGTTCTACAGTTTCCTCCCACTTCCCAAGCAGCACTGCTTATGCTAAATAGCTTCCAGTGGTAAATGTGTGTGAATGCATTGTGCTCTAAAACAGACTGGTATTACATCCAGGATGTCTGTCCAGTTATAAGGACATTATCAGTCAGTGTTTGGCTGTGTGTATCATTTTTATAGAACATACGATTCAGCAGAAATCAACACTGATCTGATCACCGGTAGAGCTTTTTTTTGCCAAGTCTACTAGTTTGACCAGTACAGTTGAACATTTCTAGCAAAGTTATCACCAGATATTAATTACCCTCATGCTACATTCATGGTGCCTTGCATTTTCCACCTAATCATACTCAACATTAAAGTGGAAAACAGAAAGCATAGGTATGGTTGTGTCTTGTTTTATATGTCAGAGCATGTCAAGCTCATCAGAGACAATTAGACATGACATACGTTTGACATACGGCGATGCTGCATTAAGTCGTTGGAGGTGTTTTGAGTCGTGAACATCTCTGGAAGACGATGAGAGGTCAGAAAGCCTTTTGACGAACTCGACCCCCTGAAAATCTCGAAACCATTCAGCAACTTGTGCATGATGATCGTCGGAAAACGATCCAATCGATCTCGCTTCCGCACGCACCCTACTCGGCAGATTTGGCTCCTGCGGACTTCGACGAAAATCCGGATTAAAGGTCGCCGTTTTGACACCATTGCGGAGATCCAGCACGAATCGCAAAAGGTGTTTGACACGCGCCGAAAAGAAGACTTCCAGCACACATTCTAGAAATGTCAGGAACGCTGGGTGAGCTCTACTGCTGTTGCAAGGGGACTATTTTGAAAATGATAGTGTGTAAATGTAAATAAATACAGTACTTTCCCGTAAACAGAGATACCAAAAACGTTTGATACCACCGTGTAGATTAGTGATAACTCTAAATGTAATGATAACCACCTCAAAAAACAGTGATTGACCATCATTTAGTAAAGTGTTACTTCAACCAAGGGATGTGTCTGAATGTAAAATCATCTAAAGAGACTTTTATCTCAAATGCAATAGAAGATCCAAGTCTTTAGCAAGTATAAAAAAAACCTTCCATGTAAAACTTTACTGAAGCACAGTTCATTTTTTATGCAAAAAGTTACACTGGCATGCATCAGAAAAGGCCCAAAGAGCAGCAACACTACTACAAACCTTCTTCCTCACTCTCTCTCTAACCAAGGTTTGATATATAGATGATGTCGACTTCCTGTGTTCACAAAAACTCAAAGAAAAACAGAGAAAAGGAGGAACACCAAAAGAAAGGGGGATGTCTGGATAAAGTTCATACCAGCTGCTGCTTTCCACTAGG
The DNA here is from genome assembly GCA_014706435.1 of Silurus glanis. NCBI lineage: Eukaryota > Metazoa > Chordata > Actinopteri > Siluriformes > Siluridae > Silurus > Silurus glanis. The sequence continues at coordinate 1,630,765 of JAAIIK010000044.1, read as the reverse complement.
AAAAGCCTTTGTGTGTATGTTACATCTTCAATATACATGTCCCTCAAGCACACACCTCCACACAGTTAGAAAAAGAAAACGTTTCAACCCACATGCAAGTTCCTTCATCTAAATCCAGCACACACACACATGGATTGTATTTCAGAATGCGGAATTAGCTTAGCTTTTCATTTTTAATGAACATGACTATGTTATAACAGTGTAGCTGATTTGTTTAATATTTCCAACACGAAATTGAAAAGAATAAGAAAATGTCGGAACTGAACATATGCATGTATATATTAAGATGTGCATCCTTTACAAAGGTCTCAGGACATCAGTGTTTCTAAAACTGACCTAATATACCACAAGTTTTTTTTTTCTTCCCTGGGGTTTCTATGTAGAACCCGGTTATGAGGTTTGTATAGTCAATGGACAAACATGTTCAAGGTTATACCAGGTTTCTACTTGCCTTTACATTGTACTACACCTAACAAAGTTTATAGAATCCAGGGACCTCTTAAACTGTCAAATAAAATCTGTTGACCATAATCTGACTAGTTAACATGTATGAAGAATATCTATTTATTGGAGACAAAAAAGACCACATTTTTACCCCCAACAATCGTCCATGTTAGATTCAACGTTATGTTAAAGGTTTGGAAATTATAGACGTTATAGGAATTCAAACAGGATGATAAAGATAAGAAATGGAGTAATAGATATGGTTTGTTCAAAAATCCCTAGGAGTCTAGTGGACACTACTTTGAGAACCATGATGGAACAGAATTACGTGTACTCTAACACGTGAGATTCTAGAGTACTCTTTTCTTTTTCCCATTTTTTTGGTTACATTGACTCAACAAGGATCTACCTGGAATTGGTGTGCTCATACTGTAAGAAAGGCAGGACTGCAACAGAACCTTGGTAGGTACTGTATAAAACACACACTATTTAGATCCTGAACTAAAAGATTCCTCTGGGTTCCTTTTTTATCGCTAAACCTATTGAAATGATTATATTTGGAGCTTGGGGCCTGGTCTGAACGGTGTGCTTTTTATTGCAGGATTTGGTATAGAAAGTTGACCGAACGTGTAGAACCATATTGGGTGCAACCTGGAGGTTTTGTGTCCAAAGTACATACATTGAGATGAGTGAAAGAAAACATAATGGATTGTTGAAACCTTTTCTACTTAGAACCTTTGAGCTTTCCTTTAATAAGGGAACTCATACAAGTAGTTAATAGGTGTCTGAGTGTTTGTTTGGTGGAACCTTGTGTAATGCAAAATCAAGCTTTTGAACAACTTTTTAGAAGTGGCATTTCAAATTTGGCATAGTCGCCCCAGTGGCACCACTGGGCAGTGAGTTTTTGGGGAGTAGTACAATATAGTTGAACAGTACGAATACAGACCTCTAAATCGGCTTATGTTGCAATTAATGGTGCCTTGTCAAATGGTAATTTGATGAATGTTTGTCATGCAAAAAAAATAAAAAATAAATTATTGCTCAACAAAAAGAATGTCTTACCTTTCAAACTTGGCCTTCTCTCCACGATTCTTCCCCAGTGGTTTTCGGTGACTGCCCTACACATTCCTTGGTGTTGGTATGTAGGTTTAAGAACTGTTTTGGTTACTTGAATCCCACGCCTTCATATTCCACATGCTTGGCCTTGTAAACTGTCCTCCCTCATATAACACCTGAGTAACAGCTTGCTGACAACTCATTAGGGTTTCTGGTCCATGCATTAAAAAAAAGGCCTCGTGCTTGTTTTAGAGGTCCGAGAGTGGGAGGCCCTCGTCCTAATTGGAAACATCAGTTTACGACTTTTAGATATGTAAAGTGTATTCCCAAGAGTCGTTTTCCAGCGGTCACTCTAGGGCACACCTAATCTTTCAAACAGTGGGAATATGGGAAAGTAAGCAATGAATATGGAGTAATGCACTTTCTGGTTGGATTAGTTTTCAGGTGTAAAAATTAAATTGTGTGTGTGTGTGTGTGTGTGTGTTAAAACTCATGCTCATATCAAAAACCTTTGTAACTACTTCAATTTTTTCTTAGAATTAGGCCATAATTGTTAGCTAACTTGCCCTAACCTTTTTTTGTGTTGTGCATAGTTTCATACAACATTAACAGCCCTTTTCATAACACATGTTGAATAGGAAATACTTTACAGGCTCCTGTGAGAATGTAACCACATTAGCTAAGCCATGATATCACCAAGCTCACTACATACATTAGCTAAGCCATGATTTCACCACTGCTTCTAGCAGGTGGGAAGGTTTGAATTACAAAGCTAAGGTGGCTTACACAAATTCAGTTCAGACTCCACACAAAAAAAAAAAAAACCTTTCCGTTCTTTACTTACAGTTAAAACATGGATTTTGCTTAGAAAAGATGCTATTTGGTGTTTTGGTATAGAGGAATATATGCATCAAGGATAAAGGATGTGATATGCTAGGGGGAAAAAAACAAACAATTCCGCACATTAATATTAAAACAAAAGTGTATTAGTGAATATGAGTGTATATAGGTATATTGGCATTCTTCATGATCATATCTCTGTGTGCTCTCAGCGTTCGCCTCCCTACAGAAAACAGCCACTGCTATAAAATGCATCAAAGTCCACCCTTCCTCCCTGAGTGCAGTAATAGATAATGTTTACATATGTTCCCACGGCATAAAACTGCTGTACCGCATGGCTGCAAAAACCCTGACTAAATCTGTTTCCCTTGGACAGAATAAAGCTCCACAGAGGTAGCCCAGGCCAGGAAGCTGACTGCTATGGCTCAACACACACCCAGCACACATACTTGCACACAAATATGCACTCCATCCTACACTCCTGGCTGTTGACACGGTGAGACACTGTTTAAAGTAAAGGCATAACCTAATTGGTTGGGAGGAGAACTCGAGGGTTGATTTGTGATGTTTGGGATAAAGGTTGCATCATTGATGCTTTTTTGATGCTTTCCCCTTTTTTTTTTTTTTTTACCAATTACTTGCACAGATGTTCTGTATAACCACATCAGGCAATCAACCATCTACAATGTGCAGAATGAACATAGAGTCAAAGGTACCAATAAAGGTATAGTCATCAGTTTGTCTGTCTAAAGGCACCAGTAAAAGGTTCTGTGTAGTACCGCACAATGGACGGTTTTAGGGAAGGGTTCTTTCAAAAAGCTTTAAACCTCAACCCATCTAAAAACCCTGAAGAAATGTTTTACACAGAACCATTGGTTAGATTTCTGTAAGAAAAAAAATCATTATTTTGTGGAGAACCCTGCAAGAGAGGGATATTTTTCAGGAAAATTTTCATTCAAGAACCCTTGAAAAAAACTTACCCCAACCATGGAACCTGTGAAGAACACAATTTCGCTAACATTTTATGTAGAATCCTCCAAGAGCGCTTCAATCAAAAATGTATGCTCTCCTGAGACAGATGATAACAGTTGCTGCATGTAACTACCAAATATGAAAGATCCCAGGGCAGCTAATGAGGCTGAACAGGCTGACGCATGAGGTTGACAAACATTGGAAACCGGGTATCCTGGGGTATCCGAATGCGAATTAAATCCCCCCTGGTAGAAAAGCCGCTAGTTTTCAATAAAACATTTTTGCTACCGACTGTAGCCACTTCTGCGTTAATAAAAAGTGGCCGGTGAATTCACAAAACCTTTAGTTGTTTTGTCAAACCAATAAAAAACACGATTTTCATGGTTAGTAAAAGCTCATGGTGAAGCTTGTTAGCATTAAATCCTAAAATCCACATTAATAGGTGCCAAAAAAAGGTCAATCCAAGAACCGATAGGAGCGCCGAACCCGATGATAGCATATCGTGACAACTTTAAACCACCTCAGGGAAAATTTCGAAACACCTCAAGTTTCGAGATTTCAAGAATTGGAAGTCCATCACACTCTCTTTTGCCCGGCCATGACTTGCTCCACACTTTTTTTTTTTTTCGTTTGTTTGTTTTTATTATCAAGGCATGTCATGAACCAAATGAACGCTACAGATTTAGATTTTCGTTTGCTGTTAATTAGCCAGAGAACGCCGGTCTGAAGGTGTCACGGATGTGTGTCGGTTTTAGATTGTCGTACATTATGACAACCAGGATCCTATAGTTTGACATTGTGATCATGTGACAATCAACAGGACTATTAACATTAATAATTACTCTTTTCTCAAAGAGTCAAAATGAATTACAAAACAGTAAGACAAAATGTAGCCATCTTCACTACTAACCAATTTACTGCTTTTTGAAAAAAACAAAAAATAAAACACTCTTAGCATCTTTCTCTTTAATAAATCACAAATGGCAACTTGCAGCACAAAACAGAGATGCAACCTTGTGAGTGAAGCAAGTTGAATATGTATATTTTTTGTTATTATATCAGCCAAATCAGCTAGTTAGCAAGCCACTTAGCTGTTTGGATAATGACTTAGCATGCTGATTAGATAGCAGCAATAAAAATACTAGATATAATAATACCATGTAGAACTAATTTCGACGTTTGATTGAATTGTACGAAAAGTTGAATAGAAAAGTGAATAAAACAGAATGCAGTGATTCCCGCTAATTGATTTCTCATCTGTACTGCCGGTACGAGCTCTTGTCTGATCTGAATTCCCCTACAGGCACAATTCCGTGTCGGAGAGAACAAAATGGCACGAGAGCAGACGTGACAGCCGGAATCCTGCACCGTGGAAAGGGGAGGAGAACCGGAACATGACAGGCAGCCAGGAAACGAGTGTGTAAGCGTGAGTAAGAAAGACGAGAGATGAAGGGGGAGTGAAAAAAAAAGAGAAAAAAAAAAAACGCTCTTCTTCTCCACCTATACACACGCAGACACCTTGTAAATGATTACATAACAGAGAGACGGAGAGCGAGAGGTATATCATCAGCAGTCGACTGTATGAAAGCGCGCCGAAGCTAAAGAGCTCTCGTGAAGAGCTGCGTTTCTGAAAGGCCTTTGAAATGCAGATTACGAGTCTATAAACTGTCACCTGTTCTCCGCTCTCCAGTAAAAAAAAAAAAAAAAAGAAAGAAAAAAAAAGCCTGCCTGCGTTTCTCCGCTGCTCGGTTTGATCCCTATCGCTGCCGTCGAGGCAAATGGCCCCTGATGTCTCTATTGTCCCGCGATGCCGATGTGAAGTGTTTATCTCCTGTTTGATTCTGATGTAAGAGGTATGAATGCTAAAATTCTCATGAAAATCGCAGGAAGAAAAGTTTTTTTTTTTCTTTAAAGACTTTTCCGGCTTATGCCTTTTTTTTCAGGGATGTTAAGGGCCTTTCATCTCCATCAGCTTTCCTCCATTTTGAAATGCCTACATGATTAATTTCCATTAGTTTTAAGAGGTGAAATGACATATTTATTAAAAGCTCATCAAGAGCTTGGAGCACCTTCTTTTTTTTTCCCCCCGGAAATTCACGGTGTACTTTCAAAAGCTTGGTACATTTTTTTTTTCCTTTTTTTTTTCTTTGCCTAGCATGAAAGCGGGTTTAGGATCCAGGTGTGGTCTAGTGAAACTGATCTGAAATTCTTTATAGATGAACTTCATAGATGAAATGCTCACTTCTGATTGGCCAGAGGGTTTTATTAAGACATTGCTACTGTTTCTATAATGAGGACTTGCTCAGGGATTTCAATAGAGAGCGACACATTATTCAGGAATCGATTTTTACAAATTGGCAACTTTTTTCTGAAAAGGTTGATTGTTTCATTTATAGAAAGAGTCTCCAGTTTGTAACTTGAATTCACTTTAAATTTATGTGAAAGGCTTTGTGGCTTTTCATGGAAAAGATCAGCGAAATCTTTATATGTAGCTAGGGTTCTTTGATAAATTGTAATATTTGTCAGTTTGTCTAATGTCCAGATTTCACGTCGGTGGTTTTCCCAGACATGTATAAGACTTGTGAGATTTGCATTTTGACTTGAGTCCTCTATACATACTTTTTACCAGTGGAGGCCAAAGTACACAAACCTTGAACCTACAATGTTCTATTATCATTTTTGTCACAAGACTCTTCGCTTAATCAACTCGCGAGTTCATGAGAATAGTAGGAAAACTGATTGATCTATTAAAATGATCATTAGCTCAAAATCACCTACTTAAAGAAAATTGTGAAAATGGGTGTTGTGTGGTTTTGTCCACTCATAAATAAAAAAGGAAGAACAGATTTTGCAAAATGTAATAAGAATTTTGACTTGTAATGAAGTTAAAGTAAAAGTCTTCCCAAATTGCAATACTTCAGCAAAGTACAGATACAAGAAAAAGCTACTTAAGAACAGTAACGAATTACATTTACTTTTTCAATTCACTGATCAACTGACAGAAATGTTTGAGGCCTGTTCTTTACTTGAGCGGCAGTAATTAAGCGATACTCAGGCATGTAGTAGAGCAGAATGTGAGCAGTATTACAGGTTTAAGTTAGTCAGCTGAATGCAGTCTACCTGCCTGCCTGGGCTACAATCCAAAAATGCCCTTTTCCCAGAAAACCCTTTCCTCTCGCGCTGGCCCTGAGGCCATAAAGCTGTCGGCATGCTTGTAGGCGCCACCAACTTTGCCATGGTCACACCGGGTAAGAAACCAAGCCTACACACATACATATACACACACACACACTCACTTCCCAGGACCCCTATGTTGTAGAGGAAACAGAGGTGGCTTACGGGATCAACTCGAGGAATCTGCGATAATGAGAACCAGTTTATAGTAACTTCTACTTTGGACAAATCCGTGTTCTCGGGATTAGTCCACACATTTCTGCCAGACCTCTCTCACCATGACGAATCAACGGATACAATTCATCATGACATTCAGTACAATTTTTCCTAAACTATTTACACTGGCCTTTGTTAGGTCTAAAAGTTTATGCCTTTCTTTCTAAGCCAGTCTTTTTTTTTTTTTTCAGTGTTTGAGACTAACCATAAACATGTAATAAAAAGCTAAATATACTGTATAGTATTGGACACATGACTATAAGATTGGTATTAAACATCCCATTCTACATTTAGCTGTTACCATAACCCCAACTCTTCTGGAAAAATGTTTCACTGGATTTTACAGTGTTCTTGTGAAGATTTATGCTCAATTAGCCAACAAGTAAAGTCAGGTATTGATGTAAGGTACATGGGAACCAGGAAACATGGGGTACAATCAGGTGTCCGAGATAGTTCTATAGTAGGAGATCTTCCACTCCATCCTATGTTAGGCATATCTTTATGGATCTGGTTTTGTGCACAGGGGCACTCTTATGTTGAAACAGGTTTGGAGCTCCTAGTTCAAGCGAAGGGATGAATTTTATGTCACCGCTTACAAAGACGTCCTGGACAATTGTGTCCAGGACGTCCAAAAACTCCAAAGTTGGAGTCCAAAAATGTGGGGACATTTCAGGAAGAATCATATATGGCTCAGTTGCCCCAATAATTTTGTCTAAATAGTGTATATACTAATAGTTTTTATCTTTTTATTATGTATTATTAATAATAAACACACGTAATTGTCATCTGTTACACAGATTTTTTTTAAAGACCCTATACTGATGTCTACTTTTACCTTTTACCATTTTGGGGGAAAAAAAAATGATGTGTTGGTCCAAACACTACAATTCGATGAAATGAAATACGTTTTTCCATAAAACTACTCGCTAAAGAATTCCATGCACTGGGCCCTATCTGTAAAAAGAAATAAATAATGAAAACCTTTTGGACCCTGAAAGCAATTTGAGTAGATCCACAGAAGCTAGAATGAAAAATAAAGGATTTTATTCTGCATACATTTTCTGGAAATGTATGAGACATTGGTCAAGTGCTGTACTACCAAAGAAGCTTATATATCACAGTTAAGCAGCCTACTGCCTTCTTATCATGCTCCAGATTTTCCCCTCCACTTATTTTATTAGTCGTCTTCATTTGAGCGTGACTTACGGCGTTGTTTGGAGTTTTGCTTTGGAGACCGTGATAGAATGCAACGAGATACTCCCTCATGTCCTACTGAGAGATCAGCGCGGGCACATATATCTGAAAGCGACGCCGACTGCTGCAAAGTGCAACGCGGCGTGTCGTTTCCAACACAAATGAGCAGAAGAGCGCTGGAGAAGGGAATATTTGGATTCGGTTGGGTGCACGGCGAGGAAGCGTGTCATGGCGCTGCTCGTTCCCCTGCCTGGGATTTGTGCAAGTTTCTGTTTCGTGTTGGCGAACGCCGGAGACGCGCTGGCAAACCAATGGACCCTTTAACACCCTCATCAACCCAAAATAAACACTGCGCTTCTGGAATCTCACACGGTGCCTCGTGATACACAGCGTATATGAACCAGGCGTGCTCTGCTATGATCGGGGTTTATGGTATTATTTGGATGCTATATTTAAAAACGCTGCTATACGTGGACCTTTTGGCAGAAACGGAACATTTCATAACCGTGCGTGATTTTGTAACATATACACTTGCGTAGATATTTTTTTATTCTTAAAGCCCCTATTTTGAAGTGTGCTGATTGAAAATGAGGGTTTAGGATGGGATAGGGTTCTGTATATGGTTTTACTTGAAAAGAAATCAAAGCAGAAATTCATTCCAGTACAATATACACATGAAGGGATGCAAGGTAGAAGGTGTAAAAACCCTTTCAGCGGTTTCGGCAGGTTTTTATGCAACGACAGAAGCCTTTTCACGTGCGGCGTTTGTCGAACGTGTGGGTGAAACGCTGGTGCAAATGAATGTTTTATTCTCCTGCTGAATAATCTGTCCTTTATTCCTATTCCTGTGTGGTATTGACAGGCGTGTTGGCAGCAGGCTGATCTAAAATACGACACAGACAAGGACTCCTGCCGAGGGATAATGTTCTTTCTCTCTCTCTTTCTCGCTTGCTCTCTCTACTCACTGACAACTCACCTAAATCTCACTCTGTGGGGTTTTACCCAAGCTTAATCTGTGTATATCACACACATGAGAGAGAGAGAAAGAAAGAGCGAGAGAAAAGCAAGCAAGCAAGAGAGACAGAGCGAGCGAGTCGTCTACGTAAGGTTTTATAACCAACACAAATACCGGGACAAATTTAGCTTGTTTGTTCTTCTACTTCAATCCAGGTACAGTATGTGAGACGAGGACACAGATGTGACGGTGAATAGACATGAAAATCACACTCGTGCCTCAAATGTATTTCATCACCTCGGATATGTCTGGCATACGGAGTTTGGCAGTTAAAGAAAAGCACACGGTTTGCAGTTTGCCTGCGTAAATGACTTAATCAATACATACGTTTTTATAGGGTTATGCAGATCAAATTATTGTTCACATCATTTTTAATGGTTTTGTCTGATTGGGCTTCAGACTTGAAGCTATGAAAAATCTTTTGCCGAAGACTGATTGCTTAATGATCATTATTTGGGTAGGGCAATTTTTTTTCTGTGGTACAGTTGCAGTATCCATCCTTCAGCCAAAACACTTTCATCCGTCAATCTCTTCAACAGCCTTCCGTACATCCTTATGTCCCTTCAAGGTCCTGCCATTTAGAAATGTATTAATTCGATTCCTCTATTCATTCTTTAGGACACTCTATATGTCCTTATTAAACTCCATCTATTTATCTATCAATCTATCCATCCATGAATTTCACGATCACTCCGGTCTTCAAATTCTGAACTTCGATGTATTCCTAGATACCGTCTATCCTCTGCGGGTGGCAGATCCTTTTCCGTCAGAGCTCCAACACTATGGAACTCCCTACCCATTGCACTCAGAACCATCACCACTTTGTCTGAATTTAAATCAAGGCTTAAGACTCACCTTTTCAACCTCCACTATCAGTAAATGCATATGTATTAGGAGTCCTTTAATTTTTCTGAAATGTGGTGTATGTATCGTGTACTATGTAGAGTCCTATCTCTTGTACTGTATGTTTTTGTGTATAGGGCTGTCTTCTGTTATTATCTCATGCAGCTGCATGTGATCCTTCGTCCTGGGCAAATGTCCGACGAATATGTATATGTATGTTACACTATATTTCATCTGTCTTGAAATACTGTACCTTGTAAAGCGTCCTTGAGCTTGGGAAAGGCGCTATATAAATGAAACATATTATTATTATTATTATTATTATTATTATTATTATTATGAATTCATTCAGCCAGAAAAGCATGCATTTACCCATGCATCCATTTATCCATTATTGAAGTCTTTATGTACAAATAGCCCAGAACTTATCCAATGAGCTACCACCTCCACTTAAACAATATATAAGTATAACGCGAAACTAGTAGATGCACCAATATCTAAATAGTATGATCAATGTTTTGCATAACATTTTTTTTTATGAATTTTGTGACTAAACCTTACGACTACCCTATTCCTTTAAGAAGACCGACTCCAGAGAGATCTGTCACGTTGGACATACACATCCTGTCCTATTTTCTCACCCCTACAAGTACGCTAAACATGTCCGGTGTGAAATAAAACTATTATACATTATATAGTCGGAGAACATAATAGTGTTTACAATAGACACAAGGATGGAACCTGGCAGGATCTGTCCCGAACGATTCGCTCCATTAATGCAAGAGCAACCCAGCGCACCGAAACACACATTATTCCATTGCTCTTGTAAGAGTCTCTCTATCTCTCCCTCTCTCTTTCCCTCTGTGCTGCTGAGCAGGCCCAAGTGTGCACTGTCTGACAGAGGATTATATAAAACAGATGACTTACGCTTCTAATTTGTGGCCTTAAATTGCAAACAGAGTTTCAGGAGTGGAGTGGGGTAATAAATGGTAGTAGAGCTGCCACACACACACACACACACACACACACACACACACACACACACACATACACATTGTGATGTAAAGTGGAGAATGGTTGGCCTGAAGGTTAAAGTGAATAGCAAGAGACAGGTTATGATGGCTCAGTAGCACAAGCAATATCGCAGCATATACACTCTTAAATCAGAGCAAACAGAAGCAGGATGGGTTGCGACACACTGGGTCAGATGAAAGTAGAGGTGATCTGAGGATTCCCAGAGTAACGAAGGTGTTTAAGAAGGAGTCCTTCAACATTTTGGAAAGTTTAGTCTTTTCCCAACTTGAATATGATCAAGAAATCCAATCCCGGGTTCAGAAATCATTGCCCACTGACCCCTGATCCAGCAACTCCCTACACTTATTCATCTTCAATCTTCAAAGCTCCTATTTACTTACTGTTATCTCATTTTAAACAACTGAGCAGCGGACCTTTCTTCCAGTCAGAAGAAAAAGTAGTCTAACATCTTTAACCAGTTAGCTACCACTTCCAACAACAGAGCCTTGAATTAGGCCCCGCTGATATTCTTGTTCCACCAATACTTGTTCCACTGATCCTTCATCCCATGATCTACAGATCCAAACATTCCTAGACTGATATTTGGTACAATATATCTGATCCACTGATTCCTGGTCTTTTGGTTCCTGAATTTGCCAAGCCATTATCCATTGATTTTTAAACAATCCATATCTGATCTACTGTACCTTGAGCCACCGATCACTGGTCCACCTGTACTTCAGTCCACCTGTCAATGGTTTCAAGGATCTCTTGTCCACAGATTTCTAGTCTGGTGATCATTGTTAACCCAATCCCTGGTCGACATTATTCTTGGCCAACTTATCCCTGATCTACCAAGTCCTGATTTGGTTGTTTCTTGTCCACAATTCCCTGGTCCACTTAGACCTGTTCTTTTGGTTCCTAGGTCTCAAGCCATTATCCATTCATTCCTAGACCATCCATCTCTGATCCAGTGGACCTTGAGCACCTGATCTCTGGTCCACTGGTACAGGTGGTAGCTCAGTGGTTAAGGCATTAAGGAACTGGACTCTGGATCAGAAGGTCATGGGTTCAAAAGCCCAGCACCACTAAGCTGCCACTGCTAAGCGCTTACGCGAGGCCCTTAACCCTCAACTGCTCAGTTGTAGCAAATGTCGTAAATGTACTTCGGTCCACTTGTTCTTTGTCCAGTGATCCCTGTTCAAGCAATCATTGGTTTACATTCTGCCTGGTTCACTGTTTCTTGTTTGAATGATCTCTTCACAGATTTTTGATCTAGTGATTGTTAACCAATCCCTAGCCCACGTTATTCTTGGCCAACGTATCCATGGTCTACCAAGTCCTGAATTCAGTTGTTTCTTGTCCACTAATCTCTGGTCTCTTGGTTCCTGGATCCACATATCATTACTTGAACATTAATAATGAATATTCCCCTAAAATGACCCTAAGAACAGAGGATTTAAAGCTAAGGCCTAAAATAGCATTGCTAGAAATGCTGAAATAAATATTTGGGTTTGTAAATCAGAAAGCTGGAAGGAAATGCATTCATTAGAATCAGAATGAAACCCCAATACAATTTTGCAATTACAAATTAACTTGAAATTACTGCAATTAATCGAACATATTTTATAAGCACCACATTGTTTATAACCCACAAAGCATGGACACCTGTGTGTGTGTGTGTGTGTGTGTGGGCCCAGGTTTTCCTGATGTGCATTTGAAAGCTGCACAGTGGAGATCGAGCTCCCTGCCTGTTGGTAATTACCCAGAGCTAGGTCTCTGAGGCAAAGAGAGAAACACACACACACACACACACACACACACACACACACATACAAAGACTTTGAGGTATTAGATATGCCTGAATGTAGCATAGCAGCTTACAACACCACCTCACCCCCTCTAACCTGAGAGAGAAAAGGCGGAAATCCAGACCACAGGGGCCACCTGGCACCTGTTTATACCCAGCGGACATGTTTGTGTGTGTGTGTGTGTGTGTGTGTGTGTGTGTGTGTGTGTGTGTGTTTTGGGGATTACAGTCTTGATTTTGCGGCCGTGATCTCACAGGATTATTCCGTTTTGTGTGAGTCCAGCTCGGTATGCACACACACACACACACACACACACACACACACACACACACACAGGCCTCAGACCAGTCAAAACGTATAGTTCCACGTTTAGAGCTGATCCAAGAGACCTCTTAAAACCAACCCCATGTTTCTACAGTGTGTTTGTGTGTCATTTACACTCTCAGTCACACATCCAGATCACTGTGCCTGTGGGTTTAAAAAAAAACAAAAAAAAACATGTATTATGAGCTAAAGAGCAAAAATATGACGTCCGCATTATAGTAATTTTTGGAAGTTATTCAAAAAGTCTTTTTTAAACTGTCTATCATTTCCGGCTTTATATTACTACTAAATATATGAATACATTAAGGTTCAAACAAATCACTTGTCCACATTTTTGCTGGCCCACTGATTCCAGCAATTCCACAGACCTCTTGTTCACGTAACTCTGGTCTAGTAATCACTGTTTAACCGATCCCTGGTCCACCTTATTTCTGGTTCGCCAAATCTCTGTCCCACACATCTGTGGTCCAATGACTTCTGGTCCATCAGTGTTCACATAAAATGAGCTAACAATAGATTTAGAGCAATTATTTGCAATTAAAAAAAGAAAGAACAGTAAAGCAATCGAAGAAACACTTCCACTCACAGTGAGTTCACATTTTATCACCCATCATCGGTCCACAGATTTCTGGTCTAGTGATCATTGTTTAACCAAACACTGTTATTTTTATTTCTGGCTTACTTATTGCTGGTCCAGTAATCCTTGGTCTAGTTCGTTCTAATCTAATGATGCCTGGTTTATCAAAAGGGGTTCCAGTTGTTTCTCGTCTACTGATCCCTGAACCACCAATGCCTGGTCTACTTCTCACTGCTCCAGTGAGCTTTTATTGAACCAATCCCTGGTCCACTTGTCACTGGTCCCAATTGTCATAAATCCCTATTCATGTTAATATGACACATTTTTAGTCATGTGACGATGCCTTTCCTTGTCATTGCTGCGAAGTTCCCAAGTGCCGTAAAGTTAATAAACGGCAGGTGGAAATGACGCAGGTTAAAGCGTCTTTACAGGGACGTAAGCGTTTCGGTGTAGACGAGCAACTTTTGGGAAAAACGATTGACAATGATTGAAGATGAAAACGCCGTTTTCAAATTTATCCGGATTAGTGTAAATGTAGCCTTAGCGTAAGTTTATTCGATTAGTGTTAATGTGGGGAGTGGAGTTTATCGTATTACGGAAAGACTAGTGTAAGTATAGAACAATGTACTGAGATTTATCAGCATTAGTGCTAATTTAGAGCGAGCTTGTTGCACAATAACAGCATTAGCGTCGATGTGAAGATACTTTCCTGCCATGTGCGATCCTTGCTATTAAGGTACGGGATGATTTCAGTCATTTGTAGGGATAAAATTTGGCAAAATGAACACAAAACCTGCAGTTCACGACCAAGGTAAAGCATCGTGAAGACTTTTGCTACCTCCTAAGACCCTGTTTTCCATCATGCTTACCCTGTACTGTCTGATTTCCCATTGTTTCATAATAAGAGGAGAGAATCATTTGTTAAGGAGGACCACAGCAATGTCGCTCCCCCAGACTGGTGTCTTTTTTGTGTGGGGTTCGAACCCTAACCCTGGCCCCTTTTCCCTTTCCATCGCCTCGCCTTTTATTAAAAGACTGGGTCATTAGCAGTCGCAGAAACGTGAGGCCCTTGGTGGGACCTGGGCCATTTCAGCATCGCAGCACCCGCTTTTTGTTTTTGCACCCCTTCAAAAGAACGCACCTAATTAAGCATGAGGTTTCGGGGGAACCGGAGGAAAAAAGGCTTCCATTAACGGCGCTCTCAGAATTTACTTAATGAGTTTAGATGGCTATTGTACGACCACCGCTGGTGGAAGACAACAGAGATGGATTAGGAAAAAAAACAACAACTTGGGAAACAGAAAGCGTGAATGGCGAGGGACGGCATGCCGGCATGACTGAGGCCTGGAAGAAGAGAAAAAAAAAGGTGATAAACAACTCAAAGCAGGTCATTACTGAGGGACAAAGAGACGGAGAGAGAGAAAAAAAAGTGAGAGCGACTGAACCTTTGTGCCTTTGGGTCATTTTCTGGACTCTATTCTTCCTCACACCTTGATCAAGCCACGTCTTTCACATTATTTCTTTCACCAAAACTCCGCCGGCCTTGTTTTGGGGCCTCAGCTGTTTTTTTTTTTTTTTTTTTTTCCCCTCTCGTATCCCATCCTCCCTCCCTCCCTGCTTTATCGTTTGTGTCTCAAGGCTTTGGATGCCTTTCTTCTAGGCTGCGAACGCCGTGGAACAAGCTTGTTAGCTCGCATGGATATTTTAACTGGAGATAGACTTTGGCCACTTGCCTACAGAAACAGAGACAGAGTCCAACCTGGTGTACTGTAATTGTCCCAGCTACAGTCCCGAGAGACTGCAGATGTCTGATACATATCAAAAGCTTCTCTCATCTCAGCTCCTTTTTCATTCCCTCTTCCCTTTTTGTCAGCTTCTTCTTCTGTTATTTTTTTTTTGTATTTTTTTTTCAGGATAAGAAACTTGTAAATTAATTTCAGTGTCAAAACAAGTCCGTATCTTTCTCTCGCTCTCCTTTTTTTATCTGTATCTAGTTCTCTTTCTCCTTTCCCTTTCGTACTCGCTTGTTATCTTGCATTTTTTTTTTTTTTAACCCTGAAGTTTTCCATCAAAGCAGAGGAGTGTCAGAAAGTACTGCGGCAAAACTAACTCAGTAATTTACACAGCTGATGTTTATCGAGGTCTGTGCACCCTGTTTTATATAATGACTGCCAGCAATTTGGGGTCTTGTGTGGGGTTTTTTGTTGTTTTTTTTTAAAGCGCTAGGCATAATCCTGGCGTACAGTAAGTCCGAAAAACAAGCAGGAAACCGAATCGGGAAAAAAACTACCCCGTACGAAGACGGATGAACTTTCCCAATCGAAAGGTTATTTTAGACGCCATTTTTCCTTCCATATTACCTCCCCAATGCAGCAATACGAGAAAGTCTATTATACACGACATGATTATTTGACTGATGGATGTGCCATAATCCGGAAATATTATGGGATGTGATTTACAGGTCAGACACCTTTAATAATGAATAGATTGTGAGGAAACAAAGGCGTTTTTTTTTTTTTTTTTTTTTTTTCGGACCTTGACTGTGTAAAGGCTTTGGGTGTATTTTGTGTTCCAAATCCAACTGTGTTCGTCTTTTTTTTCCCTCTCTTTTCCCCACAGCTCTGATGCAATAACATCGCCACGTGAGCGCAAAGAGCCGTGCGGTTGCACCGAGAGAGGGAAGGAGCGAATTGCAGGAGGAATTTTATCACCTCTCAAATGTGCATGCTCTTGTCTTAGTTAAACCAGTTAGCCACCGTTACAGAAGCCATTGGGATGCTTTATGTACTTGAACCAATTCAATTATTTGTTTGGGTGAGTCAGCTGGAGGAGAGCGAGCCTGCGAGGGAGGTAGTCATAAATCAGGCCTCATCTCTGAGACAACGTTTCTTTCTCTCCCTCTCTCTCTCTCTCTCTCTCTCTCTCTCGCGCTCTCTCTCTCTCTCCTCCTGAATACCGTATGGCTTCAGATGAGTGGACAGGAAGTGCCTTGATTAATGTAATGCAATAGCAGAAATGGCTGCTAAAATGCCTCGGCACGCCTGTTCGGAGATATTTCATTTATGGTATGAAATTGCGGACGCTCCTCGCCTCGCCCCTCAGGACACTTAAACCGTTTATTCTTTCCTCTTATGCAGTCAATCAATACGTATGACAGTGATGACTATTTAATTCTGTCTCCTGTTATTCCCCCTGTCTTTATATCCTTCTCCGTCTCTCTCTCTCTCTCTCTCTCTCTCTCTCGCTCTCTCTCTTACATGTATGGCAACAAAAAAGCAGGAAGATCGGGTGGAAAAAGTCCCATGTGGGCACTCCTTCTCTTTCTGTATATCTTTATCTATCTGTCTATCTCTGCTCTCTTTCACGAGAGGAGAGTTATACAGTTTTTTTTTTTTTTTTTTTTCGATTCAGCATTGTTCAGCAGCTTCGACTCCATGCCTAAGCACCCTTTGATAAGATCTCTTCCGTATACATACTTCGATCGGATATCGCTCCGGTACCCTTGATCTACCGAGCACGCGCTTGATAGGCTTTACACGAATCTTATGGAAATGGTTCTATGTAGATCGCAATTTAACCAGGCTTTCTGCCGAGTCAGCCTTTTCAGCTCGCAAGTCGGTTAAAGGACCAAAAAAAAAAAAAGGAGGGAGTTGTGCTTTTTTGGGACAGTAAACGTCTTATCGAACAGCTAAATTAAGTTTTGTTTTGACCCAGGTGTCACTCTGCTATTCTCTAACAACATGAGTGAGTGAGACAGCGAGTGTGTTTTCTTTTTTTTTTTTTTCCTCCCTGAGCTGGCAACGAAACGAGTATTTTTATTCGGAGAATTCGAAGCTATGTCAATATTTATGCAGCGAATGTTACGTGTATTCAGAGTTGGATTACGCACATGCTTAAGTTGATTTTCTGGGCCCGCGTTCAGAATCTCCAAATCGCCTGCATGGAGTTCGCACTTCCAAGGTTGCCAGATTTTTCTCGGGTAGAGGTGTCCGGATTAAGGGTTTTTCAGTAGTGCCTATAGCGTTTGCCTGCATGCCGGAAAAATCAGAGATGGAAAATGGCGACCGAAGACGCTGATTGTGCGTTTGCTTTGCTCTCAAATGCAACACAAATGGAAAAAAATATTTTTTTTTCCATTTGAAAGATAAAAAGATAAAAAGATAATATATTATATGAATTATAGGAAAAGCTTGAAAAAAAGTTTTGGGCTCATGATAATTTTATTAGATATCAATCAGTGTTCTATTCATTCTATTAATAGATTGTTGTGCAGAGAGAAACAGTCGAGTCTTTTCACATAAAATAAGTTGATTAAGCAAAGAGTTTGTGACAGAATTTGGCCATAATAAATCAAAGCACTTTGGATACTTTAGTAGATTTAAAGGCAAATACTTTTGTACTTTTACTCAAGTGAAAGTTTTGTGAAGTGAAGAAAAGAGTGCAGGCAGGGTGGAGTGGGTGGAGAAGAGTGATAGCAGGAGTGATTTGTGATAGAAGAGTATCTGTGAGAGTGAAAGGGAAAGTTTATAGGACTGTGGTGAGACCTGAGATGTTGTATGGATTAGAGACAGTGGCATTGAGTAAAAGACAGGAGGTGGAGCTGGAGGTAGCAGAGCTGAAGATGTTGAGGTTTTCGTTGGGAGTGACGACGATGGACAGAATTAGAAACGAGTTTATTAGAGGGACAGTTTATGTAGGACGTTTTGGAGACAAGGTGAGGAAGGCGAGATTGAGATGGTTTGGACATGTGCAGAGGAGGGACCTGGGGTATATCGGTAGGAGAATGCTGAGGATGGAGCTACCAGGAAGGAGGAAAAGAGGAAGACCAAGGAGGAGGTTCATGGATGTGGTGAGGGAAGAGATGCAGGTAGTTGGTGTGAAAGAGGCAGATGTAGAGGACAGGGGGGGTATGGAGACGGATGATCCGCTGTGGCGACCCCTAATGGGAGCAGCCCATTAAGTACACTCAAGTACACTGCACTTGATCCAGACAGAAATGTTTCATTTTTTAAAAGTTAGTTGCTTACACACAATTTACTCACTGTAATTGTGTAACGTCGGCTTTTTATTACACTTTCATGGAGCTTTTTGATTCCATTAATCATTTTAATACATACTTGTATAAAGACAGCTTGTCTATGGGTTGAAGGATAAGCTGACCGAGAGCATCCTAAGCAGCTGCATCACTCCCTAGTTTGGGAATTGCACCGTCTTGGATCGCAGATAGTGAGGACGGCTGAGAAGACCATCAGGGTCTCACGTGCTGCATCCGTAAAAACACCAGCATTGTGGCTGATCACACACCCCTTACACACAGTCTTCACTCTCCTGCCCTCATGTCCAGATGGTGTAACAGTTTCTTCCACATTAAATTCTTCCATCAGACTCCTCAACACACACACACACACACACACACACACACACACACACACACACACACACTTAGTCACTGTGTTTACTGTTTACTTGTATTATGCTGTCCCTTTTTTTGCACTAATTGTTGCACATGTGCACTTTATGTTATTCGTTTTGCTCACATTTTTCACATTATTTCATTAGTTTTGAGTTTTGTGTTTTTCCATCTTTTTTTTTTGTTTATTTATGTTGTCTGATGGGGTCCTGGGAAAACGTTGATTCACTGTGTACTGCACTGTATATGGTTGACAATAAAACCCAACTTGACTTGACAAGCACTTACTTTCATGTTATTCCAGAAAAAATAACTAATCAGTCTTAATAATAATAATAATAATAATAATAATAATAATAATAATAATAATAATAAATATTTTATTTGTTAATAGTTATTTGTTAGATTATTTTGGTCCTGTAAATGGCATTTTATTTAGTGTTTTTACATCCCTAAAGAAGTCGGTGCGACTTATCGTGACACAAACTGTCAGACTCAAGGTCAAGGTCAGAATCCAGGGTAACTGAAACACAGTTTGTTTTAGGAGCGCTCTGCTTCACTCTAATAGTGCTCGAGTCTATAATTACGCCTGTAGTCTGAATCCCGATGTGCACCAGAACTCCTCACCACCAGCTCAGAACTCAACCCTAAAAACTCACATTTCCTTTTTCAACAAACGTCTGAGGCCATTTTTTTCTCAGCAATGTTTCTCCAGCAGGTTTTCTCCTTCTGAACATGCAACACCCCAGAAAATGTGTCTTTTTTGTTTTCTCCTGCACCCAGACCCTGTGTGTGTGTGTGTGTGTGTGTGTGTGTGTGTGTGTGTGTGTGTGT
>JAAIIK010000044.1:1590735-1609305 GCA_014706435.1 Silurus glanis | reverse complement strand
AAAAAAAAAAACAATGTGAAAATTAAATTCTATTCATTTTTAAACCACAATGTGGTCACCTCAGTTATTTTGTAAAATTTTAGAAGTAATGGATTAAATAGGGTTGGACATGGACATGTGACTAGAAATCCATCGGGGAAAATCCTGGAAAATATGATTTAGGTTTTAGTTATTAAAAATGTACTGACACTTATATTCAACATCTCAAGAAGCACAAAACACTAAATCTATTATCAAAATGGAATAATGATTAATCAATAGAAAACAAAGTATATTGTAGAATCAGAATGCATAGGAAGGAAATCAGGTAGAGGTTGAGAGTACTCTTAGAGGAGATGTACATCTACAGCAATTTTTCTTTAAGTGAAAGAAAAAAAACACTTGATTGCAACAATGGGAGCTTTTAATCTTCTGACAATAACATAAGCATCACTGCGGTGCTAAAAAAGTTTGCACCCCAACTAGTCATGTGGAGCATCGAAGCAATACATTCGACACACAAAAAACCCCTGATAGCTGAAATTACTTTTTTTCAGCAGTTCAGGTGAATGAATTTGAGACTCTGACCTGAGACGGTGTCCTGAACATGTCAGTGATTTACACACCCAGGTGATGAGCTGTAAATAAGTACACCCTACCTGTCTAACTTAGCTTGTCATTGTGTGGTACCTGTTTAACGGCTCAGTGATTTGAGGTTAAAGTTAAGGTTGACTTCAGGAAAACAGGTGAGGGCAAAGACAAGGTGTGTGTTGTGTCATAAATGGTTTAGTTGTGTATGTCTTTATTTGCTGTTCTAATAACGTCCACTGTTCTGGGAAGGTGTTCCACCAGATTTTGTGGAGATTTGTGCTCAATAGAATTGTGAAAAATTCATCCCAGTGTTTTAGATCTATAGCTGGAGATCTTCTACTCCAAACCCATGTGAAGCATATATTCATGGAGCTGGATATGTGAAAAGGGGCAATGTCATGCTGGAACAGGTTTGGGGAATATTTCATTTTCCAGCATCCAAAAACATCAGAATTTTGAGCAAATTGAACAGTTGAAGGTTAAGGGCCTTGCTCAAGAGCCCAGCAGGGGCAGCTTGGTGGTGCCAGGATTTTAATTCCTGACCTTCCAATCAAAAGTGCAATGTCTTTACCACTGAGTTACCACCACCACCACCACCACCACCAAAAGAACACTGAAAATGGCCTACTTTTGTAGATATCAATTGCTTTTAAACATGTTGGTGGTGTTTAAAATGCAAACTGGAGACACACTGAGACCAGATCAGACTTCTCAGGCTTATAAAGACTTTATTACCATGCATACGCTTCTCCTGAGAGAAAATTCACACCTTTGAGTTGCTTCACCTTTTTGTTGTCACATTTTCCCTACACACTCCCTGTAAAACACTCCCATGTTCTCGGTATTCAGTCACATATTAGAAGCATCAGGTAGAAATGTCCGGATTGATCAGTGACCAGTTCTCACAGGTTCTGCACCTGAGATCCGGGTCATGAGTTTTTCCACGCGTCATGCGCCGTTAATCATTTTTCTCTTCCAGAGGGACCATAAAACCCTCTTTTCTGAGGTAAAAAAAAAAACACCTGGATGAGAGTGAAGGGTGTATTGAGATCTTTTCTTTTCGTGTTTACCTCCGTCGGTGCTTAGCTAACCAAAGAAACCTGAAATCATCCAATTTTCTCCTGGAATGTCATCAAAACGATTTGAAACGCTAACATTTATATGTAAATAGAATAACATTTTTTTTCAGCTGCCTACCTGAGAGGCATAAAAAAAACGTTGAAAATACGTGCTGCTTTTTGTTCTCTTTTTTTCCCCCCTTTCTTTGGTTTCGAGCTGACTCTTACACGCGCGGTTAATTTCAGAGGCCTTGTAAACACAATCCTTGAATTGATGTTATCAATTGTGATGTTAGCAAATAGCGCTGGCAGATCAGGCGCTTGGTGTTTATCTCCCCCAGCACGCACCCACCTGCTAAGAGGTGTCACACTTTAATGAAATTGTTTGAATATCGCCGGAGCGTTGCTAAGAAACAGCGCTGCCGCTCTTGCTGAAGCGAAGCGCACAGATTTCTGTCATCAGATGATGATTAGAGATGAATGGCACCAGAGGTGCAGAGGCCCGCTGTGCCAGGAGCTCGGCTAGTGTAGACGCTAGGTGGAAACGCTGCTTTGTGTGTGTGTTGGGGGGGAGGTTGGCATCGGGTTTTGGCCTCACTGGGATTACTCAGGGCAAACGGCGGTGGATTTATGTGTCAGGGTTTACGTGGCTCTCTGATGGGTTAATAAACTAAAAGCAACTGGCAATGATGTGTAAGGAATTTCACAGGTTAGCCGTGCAGTTGTTGGCATTCAAAACCTCATTTCTCAGCATTTTATCTCATAACCCTAATCGCTTATACAGCCAGGCCCCTTGACCCATTTCAATTTCATTCTAAAACCATATATAGCTCTTAAAAAACTGTTCAACATATAGTTTAATGGCTCATATTTGAAAACACACAAAAAAAACCCCAATACAAATGACCTCACTTGAAGTGTATTGTTAGTTTTGCTGTTTTTGTGTTTAATTCTGTGTATTTACCTTTGATGTGGCGTTAGTGTAGCTGTATTTTGTGTGGTTTCTTTTAATTCTAATGCTATGTATTTACCTTTAATGTGGCATGTTGTGTATTTAATTTTTATTGTTGTATTTACCTTTGATGTGGGGTGTTGTTAATTCGCTGATTTGGATTTTTATTTTATTTTTTTTTCATTTTTTTGTTTCATTCTTTCTTCTTTTTTTTAGTTTTAATGTTTAGTTTTTACTTTTAATGTGGTGTTTTATGAGTTTCGTTTTTTAAAAGGGTTTGTTTTTGTTTGTCTTTTGCGGTTGTGTTTTTGGATTTGATGTTATATACAGTTGTGTTTTTAACGTTGTTTTTTGTTGTTTGATTAGATTTCGTGAGTTGTTTTGTGTTTTGATTGCTGTTGTGCTTTTTAGCATCTATTTTATGTTGCTGTTTTTGTTATTCAATTTGAAGTTCTTTTTTTAAGTGACTGTATTAGTTTGATGTTGTGTTTGAAGTTTGGCTGTTGTGTTTTCTGTTCAGGTGTTGTCTTTTTGATTTTTTTTTATTTTTATTTTTTTTTGCTGTTGCAGCCACAGCATGCCAGTTTCTTTATTAGAACAAGGTGGAAATCTCTGCACTTCAGTCCCAAGTGTCTGTGTGTGTGTGTGTGTGTGTGTGTGTGTGTGTGTGTGTATGTTTGTTTCCAGCTGTTGGTGAGCATCAGGTCATCCTGCATGCAGAGACACTGCTCTCCTACGTTCCCCGCTCTCAGCATGGACTCCATTAAGCTTCTGTGGGACACCTTTTTGGACCCTGTGAGACAGGAGACGGTGTGAGCTGGGAGCTGGCTAAAAAAAAAAACACCAGGAAGATCATTTGCAGGCGCAATTTTCGGAGCGTTCTCTACAGGTGCGAATCAATCCGAACCTTTTAATCCAGAGGCCAGTGGAGCCACTACTGAGTCCTACAGAGCTGAGACTAACGAAAGTCAATGTGCAGCAGGAGAATGAGCAAGAAGCAAGAAGTCATGTGTGTGTATGTCCTTTATAACTGAGAAAGTTCTGGAAATCAGGCTAATACTGGAAACACCTCAGATTCACGTATCCCTACGGTATACAGGTGAATAGAGGAAATTGAAGCTAATACTGAGCCTCGTTTATCCCTGACGTATCCCTGCATAGTGAAATAGCATTGGTGATTAGAGCAAGCATGTTCCAGGATGCTTTGCTGTCCACATGGTGCTGGTGGTATAAACCGCTCCACTATTTTGATGTAGACCACAAAACCAGTCCATCAGAATGGGTCATTTGAGTTCAAGCAAGGCTAATATAGATAGATAGATTCTTAGTACCCTTGTCTTAGCTATACTATATGGGTAAAAGTATAGCAACACATGACTTTTCCAGCCATATGTGGTCCATCAGAAACAGCTCTTAGAGCTGATATGGTTTCCATGGGTTACCTGACCTCAACCCTACCTGACCTCAACCCTACTGAATACCACTGAGATGAACAGGAATGTTGACTGACCCCCCCAGTTCTCCTCATATCACCTACATCAGTACCTGACTTTAGAAGCACCACTGTAGCTGAATGAACACGAATCTCTACAAGCACACTCCAAAATCTAGTGCAACATCTTTCCAGAAGAGTGGAGGTTCTTATAACAGCAAATGGGGACCGAATGTGGAATGAGATGTTGGAAAAGGATTTACCAATCTTATTGCCAGGTGTCCACAAACTTTAGTTCATATAGTTTGCTTCTTTCGAACCATGGAAACCAGGGAAATGTTTTTTTTTTTTTTTATGTGCTAAATGAGATCTTTAAAGAGCTTAAACCTGTTATACATATTTTTTTAGGACAACGTAGCACACATATGGGACATGTCCTTAGTCTTGTGTAAAGTGTGGAAAATAAATGTCATCGTTGGCTTCCTTTCTGAGCTGAACATTCTCTCTGATACAAAGCAGAGAAGAACCCAATTGCCAAACTCGAGGGCCTGAAGCTATTACGTTAGGCCAAGTTCACACATCCGAGCACGTAACATGGCCTTGATGAGTCCTGAAATAACTGGACGGAAAAGGACACACCTCTGAAAAATGTCGTGGTTAACGTGAGGTCAGTTTATCTACGAGTCGGACCAAGAACGAGGCCGTGATATAATAACGCTCTGTGGGACGGGAGGAATAAAGAAATAGAGCTTATAGAGAAACCAAAAGGGAGGCCAAGATTGTGTCAATGTTTCACTGGAGGAAAAACAACTGTATTAGAGAGCTGGGGGAAGAGAGAGAGAGAGGGAGGAAAGGAGCGAGAGAGGAAGAGATTGAATGAGAGAACCTCCAGAGGTTTAGTGATTCAGCAAGAATGATTAACAGGAAATGGAGGTTGAGTAACCTTGACCATGGCATGTCACACTGCGGCAGGTTTAACACTAAAGGAGAGGAAGAAGTAAAATAAAAAGGAGAAACACACACCTGGGCTTCTCTCTCTCTCTCTGTGTGTGTGTGTGTGTGTGTGTGTGTGTATTGGAGGGTTATTATAAATTTACTGCATTATCATCTATAGGTAAGTTACAGATCAGCATAATTGTTGACTCTGAGAATTTAATCTCTATATATAAAGCTCAAATACCACTGACTGACTCACTCACTCATCACGAAATCTCAAAAACCACTGAACGGATTGCAATGAAATTTGGAACATACCTTCCTCTTGGGTCTTAGGTGCTCACTAAGAAAGGGTTTTGAAAAATTCGCCCTGGATCGCGGCTAACTCGCGAAAAACGCGATTTCTCACGCATTGTAAATTCTTCGAAATAACATTACGGATCCTAATGAAACTTACTACATTGTTTCTTATTACATGTTAGATGCACGATAAAAATTTTTTTCAAAGTAGTTTGCCCTGTATCGGTACTACAAAGGGGTAGTACGTTATTTGTTGACGTTACGTTCTGATCTCTGATCATCCAGTCCTGCTCAGTGCTTACTGCTTATTGCCATATTGCTTAGCGTTCTGCCTTCCGTAGCGAAGCACGGGTACTTTCAGCTAGTCATATAATAAAACATATGGATGGAGGAAAAATAATCAACGCGTTGATGTGATGCAACACAAAACCGAGTTTTTTTTATTTATTATGTGGCTTATAAATGGATTATCGTCCCTTAGCAGCATGTCCTAATTTTATTTCCTTTACATAGCTGATTTTTGTAACTTATTAAAGGACAATTTAATAAGGAAACAAGTTGCTCCCAATTATCGCTTGTCCTATAGCAGCTGTAAACATTTATATATATATATATAAGATGTTCAAGTTGAAGTGGAATCCCTGATGTAGCATTCCTAAATGCATTTGCATATTGCAGCATGATTGGCTCTTGTATTTTATGTTTTAATAACAGTAATGGAGAAGTGAACTAGATGCACGTTTCCAGCAAACCATTCATTCAAGTATGTAATAAAAAAATTACTAATAATCAAAATAATATATATATATATATATATATATATATATGGATATTATATGTGTATTACACAAATGACAAGACTTGCAAAAAACAAAAAAAAAAACGAAATACAATGAGAAAAGAGGGAATAAAAAAGAAAACTAGGATTAATGACATATTATACAGTATACAGGTGAATAGAGGAAATCGAAGTTCTAGATTATCTAGGTGTCTAGATTAGTTCTAGACACCATCACAAATGCCCCTTTCCACTAGAATGTATCCTAACATATAGTAGGACAGCAGAGAGCCAGTTTTAGCAGATTAAAACATAGAGGAGAGAGAAACACACATAAAACACTACTTATATAATGAATGGACATTTGCTGCCACCCAAATGAGGATGGGTATGGATCCTTTCAAGATTTTTCCTCATACCATCTCAGGGAGTTTTTCTGTGACACGTTTGCCATTGGCTTGCTTATGGACAAGCTTATAGGCAGTAAAGTATAAGGTATAACGAATAATCCGGATACATTTGAAAATGGCACTTTTGTCTAAAAACGCTCCTTTTCCACACTATCATTTTCAATAGTTTTCTAAAAGTTGCTCATCCACACTGAAATGTCTGAAAACATTTACATCCCTGTAAGATGTAAGATGGCGGTTCCTATAAAACTTCGCAGTAATGTCGAGGAAAGGTACTGTCACATGACTAAAACGCAAAGGTACCGTCACACGACTAAAACGCAAAGGTACTGTAAAGTGTTTTCAAAAAGCTACATTTTCGTTGATGAAAACACCGTCTCGGTTGTGGACCGAAAACCAAAACTGAGAGCGAAAAATATGCCTTTTCAAACAAAATCGTATTTGTGTCGACATGGCCTACATTTAAATTTGATACCCTACTTATCCCTGTAAAGCCGCTTTAGGACAATGTCCATTGTTAAACGTATTATACCAATAAACCTGAATTGAATTAAACTGACATCTGACAAATAATAAATAATGTTTAGATTGTGTGTTTTGTGAGATTTCAGCAGTGAAAACTCCATTGCCTAATTCGACATGTCCAGACAAGTCCTGTCGGAATTTTAGGCAACAAAACATAACATTTTATTTTCTTGAAAACTTGCCATTTTTTTTTTCAAATCAGAGACAAACAAGCTCCTCCGAAAAAGCCGATCCGTACTGTAGATGCTTGGAGTAATTTACGCCGCTGAAACGATATCAAGCTCTTCTCCATCAGCCTGGCGTTCAGCCCAGACAGGTTGATTCTCGACTCGAGCCTCCCCAGTTGAACCGTCGTTCCTGCCAGCTTACAATGAGAGATAATGGAGCGCTTTGTACGCCAGCCAGCTTTCAGCTGAATACAGTACCTACACATGCACACACGTATGAAACGCATCCAGAACCTGATTGCTTTTTATTAAACCGTCCTCTGTGACTGCTTAATCTTTCAAATGCTGGAGGTGTGTGTGTGTGTGTGTGTGTGTGTGTGTGGGCAAAATGCAGAGTTATATTAATACACTGGTTTTAATGCATTGTTTCTATGGTAACGGCTAGTTCGAAGAACATTGTTGAATAAAAGCATGTTGTGTGATTACATTTTGCTAGGCCAATACAATAAAAAAGTATAGTAAGTGGCTCTAAAGTTTGTTTTTGTTTGTCGGCTTTTTTTTATTTGTAAGGAGACTCCAGTGTGAACGTGCCAGTTTTCTGAGACGGGAAAGTTCACACAATTCAGTACATTTTCTGTCTCATTACAAGGTAAAGTTTGACAATTTGATTTTTTTTTTTCTCCAAAAGAATAAAAATTGGGATATGTGAAGAAAAGAATTTCACTGTGCTGTAATGTAAATATGATATATAAAGGTTTCTTTATAAATCCATGTTTCTCTCTCTCTCTCTCTCTCTCTCTCTCTCTCTCTCTTTCTCTGTTGAGTTAAACATGCTCCTGAGGTAACAGTGTTTCTGCCACATTCTTCTCTCTGGACCTGCCTGATTCATCCTGACACCCATCCTGACCACCTCTGGATGAAGTTCTCTAAAAATGCAAAGTTACTGTGGAGGGTTAAATTCAAGACACATGAAGAAAGATTTTGACTGTAATTAATATTCTGCTTAGGGCTCCATTTGCCATGAACACTTTTTCCATCAGTGAACAGTTGATAACCTCAAAATTGAAGGAACAATAATGAATGAACATTTGCTGTCACTTAGATAAGAAAGGGTTCCCTTTTGAGTTTGGTCCCCCTTAAGGTTTTTTTCCTTATACCATCTAAGTTTTTAGAGTTTTATTCTTGCCATTTCACCACTGGCTCTCTAATTTGGGGTAAACTTGAAGGGGCAAATTTAGGACACTAAAATGTATATTCATAATCTTGTTCTATCTTTAAAGCTGCTTTGGGATGGTGTTCATGGTTGAAAGTGGTATACAAAGAAAATGTAACTGAATTGAATGAAATGTAACTGTAAACGGATAAAAAGTTTGATGTAAGGTTCTTTAATTAGCCAGTGGCTCGCTCATTTTGAGTAAACTTATAGAGTCAAATTTATGAACTCAAATGAATATTTGGAATCTATCTCTTTCTTTAAAGCTGCTTTGGGATGATGTTCATGGTTAAAGTGCTATACAAAGTTGAATTGAATGAAATGTAACTATAAAAGGATTAAAAGACATGTTTCTATAAGAAAATAATCAACTCCAGAGTGTATTCCAACCCTTGTATTCCTATCACAGCATGTAGGTGTTGTGTTTTATTCCCCATTTCTGGTATATAAACCATAGTTTATACCTCAACGATTTCTGTTTTGTAAAAATTCTCTCATATTTGCAGTGTTTAGCCTGCCACCACCCGGAGCGGCATGTTTAAGGCTAGTTTAAGTGCTCAAGCCCAAGCCTATTAATTACTGAACGTCTAACACCATTGGATTAACAGCATTATGCTGGATGAGTGGAGGTCATTGGCCTTGCTCATCTGATTTAATTAAGTCAATATCTGAGACCTGGACTAGAAGCTCTCTTTACTGCTTAGGTGACCTGCATCACCTCGCTGGATTTTACAACAATGCAGTTGTAAGATTTAATGTATGAGTTAAATAAAATAAAAAAGGTATTATTATGTTTTATTTTTTATTTTTGTAACATAATCTATATTCCTGGCAGGGTGAATGTTTCAGTTGAGCTTTAGAAAAAAAATCGGATTGGTTATTGGTTACAGGTTATTTGATTCACACAGTCTATTATCATCTGATCATGTTAAATTACTAATT
Organism: Silurus glanis; assembly: GCA_014706435.1. NCBI lineage: Eukaryota > Metazoa > Chordata > Actinopteri > Siluriformes > Siluridae > Silurus > Silurus glanis. The sequence continues at coordinate 1,600,022 of JAAIIK010000044.1, read as the reverse complement.
TCTGGTAACGTGTTTTTCCTTCTTTTTTTTTGGGATTAATACGTTTGGATTGTGATAGTATGTCCATATTTCATGTCTAAAACAGTTGCGTGTAATAGGGTTTTAGTCCAGTTTCAGTAGTCATCACTTCTAGATCATTATAAAAGTGACATGGAAATATATGAATATGCTGCACATTTTGTAACATCAGGGACAATCAGAAATGTGTTTAAGGATCTACCTATCTAGAATGTTAGGATCTACCGAATTGGAATAATCAGAGATGGAAGACGATACAGTACCGTATAAGGGTAGAAATTCAGTTGGAGGTGCCAACAATGTGTGTGTACATCAATATACATATATACTCTTTACATTGTGTTCTTATTTAATCTGTATTGTCTGTATAGTCTCATACAGTCTGTATTGTCTTATATAGTCTTGTCTATAAGCTAAATGTATAGTGTTGTTATTTATGTCTAGACTTTTAAAAGTCAGCTGGAACCAAATTTCTTGTGTGTGTCAACACACTTGGCTAATAAACCTGATTCTTATTGTGATACAACGGTTACTGGCAATAGATGTGTGTGTGCTATTAGGATCAAGCTTTTTCTAGTTCTACTTTTATTTTGTACATTAATCTCACCATGCACTGCTCCACGCTCCTCCCTCCGATCCTCAACCACTGTTCAACTGGTCCCACCATCTCTCAGGGTACAAGGAACAAGATGTTGGAACAAACTTTCACTTGATGTTTGAGACTCAACAGTGTTCAAACCTACCTTCTTTAGGGATGTGGTAACTCAGTGGTTAAAGCTCTGGGTTATTGATCAGAAGGTTGGGAGTTCAAGCCCTGGAATTGCCAAGCTGCCACTTTCGGGGCCCTTGAGCAAGGCTCTTAAGTCTCCGCCCCCTAGCTGGGATATGCAAAGAAAAAATTTGACTCATAAAATTATCATGAGCCAGAAACCTTCTTTTCAACTCCTAAAAAAATTATGCAAATGAGGCCACGGGTGCTGTGGCAAGTTCATTTCTCTCAAAATGTTCTGCTTGCTGTTGAACTGATGCTGAACTGTATGTTCATGCTAAGTAGATACCACCAAGCGCCAATCAAAACAAGTTCAAATCAGAGCTCGACCCTGGTTGGTGAATTGCCGTGTGCTTAAACAGTTAAGGTTATATCTACTCATAAAAAAGCTGGATCAGCTGATTTCACAAAGTGTAGTTGAGTAAAAAAAAGTATAATATTTGAATTTGAAATGTAGTAAAGTTCATCTAAAAGTCTCTTCCAAAGCAGAAACACTTCAGTAACGTACAAATACATAAAAAAGCTACTTAAGTACAGTAACAAATTACATTTAATATGTTACTATACACAGCACATTTGTAAGTCACTGGATACTGATACCTACCAAATGCCATAAGTATAAATGTAAAGGTAAATAACTAATGTAGGCTTTAATATCATGACTGCTCATGTACTGTTTTGTTACATGTTACAGTCCATAAAAAAGCCAATACCAAACGCATTTCAAACCAAGTTGTCTGGATCGCTTCTAGCTCCCAGTATAGTATTCCCAGGATAATCATTTCGATTTGAAAGAAGTATTGAACGTTTTGTCTGATGTTTACTTTCGTCTGAATGGCGCAAGTAAACGCGGTTGTGCGTAAGAGCAGGAAACGGAGAGCCCTGATGATACTGCGCAACGTTCTCGCTCGAATCGTCTCGTTCGTATAAATAATCCAGACGTGTCTGCTTAAGCGCTGCTGCTCGGCGTCTACCTGTGCACCGCGTTCTCGCAGGACCGCAGCACGGCCTGCTCTCACCCTCACCAATAACCTTTAATATTTCATACTCTTGCTCTGATCTGCTCTCCGAGAGAGAGTCTACTCACAGAGAGCGAGAGAAGATAGAGGTATCCACTCTCCCCTTGCTTTTTTTTTTTTTCTTCCTTGCCCAGGATTATTTTCGTACCTGTTCAAACGCACAGGAGTTAAATTATTCAGCATGTTGGCCCGCTCGCGCCAAGCAGAAGAAAAAGCACCTACGAGCGCTGACAAAAAGGGATACAGTGAGGTAAAGAGAGGCTGCCTTGGGGAAGGAGAAAAAAAAAAAAAAAAACATGAGAAAACAAGCCAGCCGCTTCTCACAAACCTGAGCCTTAGGTTGCATCATCTATAATGCATAGAGCGCGCACTCACCGAAATGGATCACGGGGAACTTGTACAAGTAGCCCACGCAGACCTAACCTGATATGACAAGGTTTTAAACCTATTACTAATGTAGCCCGTTATTTTTAGGCGAGATTTTTAAAACGGCCGGCTTTGCCGATGTTTCTTTTAACGTGCTCCTTGATTTCGAAACCCGCAAAAACACTATGCTAGGCAACTTTCCATAGACGTCGATACACAGAGACTGTAACCACTTTTTTTTCCCTCCTTTGCTTTTATCGTCGCTCTGAGGGAAAATGTGTTTTGAAATGTTAAGCCAGAGAATGTTTGTTTCAGTTCCATTTGTTTGGCCAAGATTTTTGGGTGGAATGAAACCACAAAGTAACTGCTTTATATCCTGAAAAACATGGAGCGTTACAAAGCATCATATCAGCGACAGGCAATTGAGACGAAACAGGCATGGACATGAAAAAAAAAAGAGTTTTTCTGTTTTGAAATTCTACACTGGATTATACCGGAAGGATTTTAACCTCAAATCAAGCTGCATGTTTAAATATTTGTGTAGCGGTCATGGAAAACTCTTTACATGGTGACATTTTCTACTCTATATATACATACACTGAAAAGGAAAGACTTTTTGAATGTTACGTTTCTTTTCGTGGCACAACCACAAATCGTAGCATTTTACCATGTTTGGTTAAAAGTGAAAAGAGAAACTGGAGAAAGATTTTAATTCTGGTGGTGGAGTAAGAACATGTGGGCATTTTGACATTTCATGCTGATTAGGCATTTGTCCCATTTATTGTAATTCATTCCACTTGTTTTTTCCCTCCTACTATTTCATCAGCACCTGAATTTCTAGTACTTCCTACTTGATTTCTCTGAAATACATAAAGCAAGCAAATGCATTTTTTTTTAAACCTTGCTTATGGAATCATTGGGTGGTGTAACACACTCTACCTTCCCCCTTTGTTTCCGTATGCATATAGCTAGTACAGTCATGTAGCTGTTACCTAGTTAAAGTAATTCATGCTGTTTCTTTCTACAATGATCTATTTGTAGAAAGAGGGTAGAAGGAAACCATATTCACTTACATGGAAATACACTATGACGATAAATATCCTTTACTTACAATGAACATGTTCATGAGGTCCATGCTAAAGGAACAGTTTGTAACGATTTTAACTGTACAATTAAAAAAAAACATTAGTGGTCTGTGTGGATCTCAATGTGTTGCTATTTTATTGCCAATTAAGTACCAATAGAACACATTTGACAAAGAATCCACATGCTGGTATCTACTGAACAATAGGAACCATTAGGGCACCATTAAAACATCTTTCCAGAAAGTTTCTACAATGGTTTCTTTGGGTTTGATGATGATTCAATATGTTCACAAACACTAGACATAGTGGAAACCATTGGGTTATGGTTAACTGCTGGTTTGTAATGGTATTTATGCTGGCAACAATTAATTTTTTTTTTTTCCTAGCAGTTGTATTGGTAATTAGCTACACTACACATTACATTAGCTACACTATATACTGTCATTCCCAATCTTTCTTACACACACTCTTGTTTTCTTTCCTGATCCAGAACAAGACATGGATAATGTCCTACCTCTTTATGGTCTCCTTCCTGTTCCATGCTGTACTAACAGTCTTGTTGAATTAAAGGAACTTTTTTGAATGCATTACTTTTCAGAATAATTCTATTAGACAGACTGACTGGATTTATACTGGACCCGGTGCTTTCCTCAGACAAGTTCTTGCCTTCTAGGGTTCTCTGCTACTCTTCATTGTTCTTGATGCACGTGATGGTTAAATACACACCGCTTGTTTTGCGAACGAGAAGGAATTATGAACTGATAATAAAATATGGAGTGAAAGGGCTTTAGGGAAGTGGGAAAGAGAGAGAAAGACAGAGATACAGAGAAACAAATGGGGTGAGTCACAAAGAACCTGAAGCTCATGCGATTTTTATTAATTCCTGCCTAAAATGGGGCATTGAGGAGTAAAATTGCAGCACAAATGACAAGAACAATTATGAGAGTGATTTCTCTTCCCTTGAAGACTCTGGGTATGAACTTGCATCCATATGTGTGTGTGTGTGTTTATATGCACGTGAACTTTGTTTTCCCAGCCATAATTGAATAAATGTTCCAACTACTCTACTGCTATTTTCAGTCGTATTTTTTTCTCCTACAAGTCTACAGTCTGTGGGTTGAACAAGAGCCAAGATATAACGCTAAACCATCCTGTTTTTCTCATTTCTGCTACAGATTTGCCCCAGACCATGCCTCATGATCATTATGCTGCATTCAACTAAAAGTCTCAATTTGCCATTTATGATCTCTGACTAGGAAAGAACTAAATAAAAGAATATCCAGCTTGGAATTTCCATTTGGCAACTTATGGCGGTCTTCTTAATAGCCGAGATCAGAAAGTGACATCATATCAAAATAACTGGTTGGAGGATGATAAAAAAAAAAAATTTCAGCTTTGTATTCCAATCAGGTAATTTGGAAGGTTCAGCAAGTGACATCAACTCGCAGTATCTGAGCTATAAACAATGAAGCGGTCCTCGCTTTTAAATTAGTTCTACTGTATAAACAAATATTTACTTTAAATGTGCCAACATACACTGTATGGACAAAATTATTTGGACACCTGTCTTTTCCAGCCATATGTGGTTCTTCCTCAAATTGTTAGCACAAAGTTGAAAGCACACAATCTACAGGATGCATTTGGATGCTGTAATATTTAATAAACTTGAACTAGAAGATCCAAACCTGCTACCTGACTTTATTAACACCCCTGTAGCTGAATGAACACAAATTCCCTCAAGTACCCTTCAAATCTAGTGGAGCATCTTCCCAGAAGAGTGAAGGTTATTATACAAGCAAATGGGGACAAAATTTGGAAAAGGATGTACAAAAAAATCACAAATTTTTATAGTCATGTGTCCACAAACTTTGATCTATAGGGTGTATATGTTAATAAATCTTAATGACATTTAAGAAGGTGAACATGCATCAATTATTTCTTTTAAATAGCAAAAGACAAATACGAATAACAATAAAAAAGAAAATAATAATAATAAAGACACGCATGAGAACGTATAAACCGAGTTCATCTTGTGAACCTGTCTTCTGTACATAATTCTGCTGCCTACTCTGGAGTTTTATAGGTGTGTGTGTGTGTGTATTGTGGCACTGCTCTTTAGAATTTACAATACTCACTTAACTAAAAGCAGGACGCCTGTCATGATATCAGCTCGGCTTCTCTCAAAGACATAAAGTCCAACATCTGCGTCTGCCCTTACAGATTCCTGGAAGTGAGTGCTCAAGATAGTGATAAAAAAAGGTCTAGAAATGAAGACACACATATTGACACATAAACGCACGCATGCCTACATAGTTCTTGCTGTTAATATTGATGTCTTAGGTCAGAACGTAGTTTAATAATAGATACAGGCACATACGATGATGGATAAGTCTATCAAAAAAATGTCTGATTATGATTACATACTACCTGCTCAAAAAAGTGGTACAATGCCAGGAAAAGCGATATGCAACAATAACAGAGGGCTGCTGATCTGCCCAGCACTGCCACATCTCCCACTTGGTTTGTGGTTTGTGGATTAAAGAGCTGTAATAGATGGTAGAGGAGTGATTAAGTCCAGGCGAAAAGGACCTGTCAGCGTGTCGGTGTAAAGCAGACACCCTGCAGCTAAATGCAGTCGATGTGATCAAGTCTACTCTCCTGTCTCACTTCGCATCGCCCAAATCAGCGCACAATGCCGCGGTCGCTTAATGCGTTCCCAAGACATGGATGCGCACTCTAAGTGCATCTCCTGCGATGCGTTAATTCACGAACCGCAGGGAATCCGAAAGCAAACAAGTCGCCTGGAAATTTGCTGTTTGGCAAACTGGACGTTGCTTCAAACAGCAAAATGAATAACTCGGAAAGGACCTCATTATATTGAGGAAGTTTTATATAAGTGAATAATCGACACTTTCAAATGTCTCGCTTTTGATGCTATGTGATCAGTGCAATCATTTTTTTCTTTTTTTAATCATACAACCATTAAAAAAGCTTTTTTAAAAGGATGATGGAATGAGCCAGTAACATGTTACCCCCCTCAAAATTATAATATTTATTTTTTTTATTTTAAAGATTTCTTCCCCCCTGTCTGCATGTTAGTTCTTGGTCAATTTGGATCTACAAGACTCCTTGGATTATATCACAGTGCTGTCAGATTCTCGATTGGTCAGAAGTTGATTGATTTTCAAAAACAGCACCTTAGACACTGTACACATACTGTATATGCATGCTTTAATACATTACCATATCCATGTACCTATATGGATGAGCAGATGGTCGACATGAACAGATTTAAGTCTGTAAATGTTGATTAGACGTTTTCACTAAGTGTTAAATTGATGCGGTGTTTACATTGCAATTTCTTTTTCCTTTTTTTCTTGGAAGACGTCTTTAGAGCAAGCATACTAAAATTGTAAATGGAATTTTCCAACACTTTGGGATGGACAGTACTGCAAAGTTATCGGTGTCAAATAAGTGAGACTGAGCCCATGTCCACACTGTTATGTTAACATTTGAAAACGCTTAATTTTCTCTGGGCTTTTGTCTTCTGTCCACACTGAGACAGTGTTTTCAGTCAACGAAAACGTAGCCTTTTAAAAACGCAGTTTTTGCATCACAGTGTGGACTGTGAAAATGGAGGCTTTCGAAAACAAATGACGCGTTTTTAGTCATCGCCATGACGTAAATGAAAAAGTAAATGAAAGTAAATAAACACCAGGTGGAAATACGACGCGTCTTATGTTTTGCTCCAATAAGGGACGTAATCGTTTTCAGACGTTTTAGTGTGGACGAGCACATTTTGGGAAACGATTGAAAAAGAAAGTGTGGACGTGACAAAAAACAAAAATGCTGTATTCAAATTTATCCAGATTATTGTAGAAGTAGTGCCACAATAAAATGTCACAACAGACATCATTTAAAATGGATGAAACTATCATTGTAAGCTAGTTGCTGTGATAGAAGATGGATTGGCCTGTTTGGTCCCCAGTATAACAAACACCTGACAGATTGTTGTAGAAATGTCTCTCTAAATGTCAGTGTGTGTTACTGATACTACTTCCTTTGTACGTAGTCTTTTATTTTTTCACTGTTTTTTTGTCCCATTCTTGCCTGTTCAGGTTGCTGAGGCTGATGAAGCATGACAGGTCTCAGGTCCTTGTTATGAGAGCAGATAAAATTCACTCTGTGCTTTTTCAGCACTAAAACGAAAAGCTAAGTTCTCTACTCATGCAGAATGAGTTTACATAGCTGACCAGACAGCGAGCACAGTCTGCGCAGGTAGACGAATACTGAAAGATAGAAAGAAAGAAAGGGAGGATGAAGTCAAACAAGAGACGGGTGTACAAACAAAATGCAAAATCAGTTGACGGTGCAATCAGCAAGATTAACTTCCACTACAGTATTAAAGGAAAAATCTGTCCTGAATGACTTGTGTATTATCTATATTTATCAGTAATACGTTGTGTTTTAATGGCATCCAAACCATTAAAAATTCCTTTAAACATTTGAAATAATTAGCATTTGAAAGCTGCACATATTCCTGAGGTAAAAGTTCAATATTTCTTGAGATATATTACTGAGAAAAAGGTTGAAGATGTTCCTAAGGTAAAATGTACAAATTTTCCTGAGGTAAAAATTATACATGTCCCAAATTTAAATGTTGACCATTCTTCTAAAGTGAAAGTTAGAAATGTCTTCAGGTAAACATTTTGCTGAGGTAAACTATTTTCTTGAGGTAAAAGTTGAATATATCCCTGAGATAAATGTTACACATGTTCCTGTATGTATGTTTCTAAACTCAATGTTACACATGAAAGGGTTACCTCACATGAAAGTTTAAAATTTCATGTATCTGAGGTAAAAGCTGCATATTTGAATGAGCTCAAACCATGTTCCTGAAGCAAAGTTGTAAGTCAATTCCATGCATGTTCCTGAGATAAAAGCTAAACATGTTCCTAAAGGAAGGGTTACAGTAAAAATTATACAGTTGTTCATTGGGTATGTGTTACACATACTCCTGAAGTAAAACCTGCAAGCTTACTTAAGGTAAAAGTTATCTGTAAGAGGTAAAACATTCTTGAGGAAAATTTTAAATACTATACTTTCCTGAGGTAAAAAGTTTGCCTGAATTAAAAGAGGGGGTGTTGGTTCGTTTTTTGCTTTGAAGGTGAGCACCAGTGTTTTAAATCTGATGTGGGTAAAAATGGGAAGCCAGTGGAGGGAACGCAGCAGAAGGGTGGTAAACCCATTGAAAGGTTGAATAAAGTGGGCATTTCGGCTGGCATAGGAGCATCTCCAAGAATGAAATGGATTAGCAGCAGGTTAGATTAAATTAGCAATAACACCCACAGTCACACACCAACACAGAGTGAAGGTGTGTGAGATGGTAAGGAGTTTAGTTGAGATTAAAAATCATGTGTCACGTGTTATACTGTGATGTTTTTGGCAAACCTTTACTAATACATTCATGGCAAACACACACACACACACACACACACACACACACACACACACACGGACACCACAGCAGCAGAATTGCGATTTAAAATGATTATGGTGTCGTTATGCAGCGCTAAGGCTAATAGCACCCATCTAAACTTGTCAATCTCCTTACAGCCGAACACGACAGCCTTCCTATCATCCCCACTTTTTCTCCCCCGTTATCCCTTTGCTTCCCCCGCTATCCTCCACTCAGCCTGCTCTCTCTATAAAACCTGACATCTTATTTTTTAATGGCACCATTTTCACATCACCAGAGAAGTGCCAGAAAAAGAAGGAAGGGAGGAAAGGAGGAAGGGAAGGAGGAAGGGAGGGATCTTAGAAAGAAAAGTAGTCAAATTTGTCAAATCTGTTTGCAGACTAATTTTCCAATATTGCGATATGAGCATGTGAAACCGAGAGGGTGGTGGTGGGGTGTGTGTGTGTGTGTGTGTGTGTGTGTGTGTGTGTGTGTGTGTTTGTGTGTGTGTGTGTGTGTGTGTGGGTGTGTGTATGTGTGTGTGTGTGTGTGTGTGTGTGTGTGTGTGTGTG
>JAAIIK010000044.1:1559374-1574932 GCA_014706435.1 Silurus glanis | reverse complement strand
CACACACACACACACACACACACACACACACACACACACACACACAGACAGGAGAGTTTCAGTGCAGTGAACAAAGCTGAATATTTCATACATAACAGTTAGAAGGTGTTAATTTTCAAGAACAGCAGCTCTGACAGTACGGCTTTTTGCTAATCAATTGGGTACCCCTGACCAAATCACACATTTTGTTGATTTTTCAAGTGAAAAGCAGTAAACAGAACCAAAAAGAGAGCGAGAAAATCTGCAAATGTTTATTCACAGTTACTTTGCATTTCAATAACTTTACCAAATAAATTATGGGATGTGCCAAAATAAAAAAAAATAAAAAATGAACCTTTCTAGACCTGACCTTAACTGAATTCGTTACTGTGGTTGAAAATACTTCAAACACCACTCAAGAACCATCGGAAGAAGACTGAGGGAAAGATGGTCGTATTTCCATAAGATCCTGCCCACAGCAGTCTTTCCTGTGAACATGCAGTGTGTGGAACACCTGAGCCTGGATATTTGACGAGTTCCTCGCAGGTCAGCATTTCACCACTGGTGACAAAGTAAATGCTGGGATAGTTGTATAAATGTAGCAGAGGGGAATGTCGAAAAAATAAATACAGTTTCCACTGTTCTGTTGTTATATAAACTCAAAGGTCCTGGTTTGACTTGAACACCGCTTGTACAAATATGTGATTCAATACCTGTACGCGAAACTGTTAATACACTACATACCGCTGGAATGTGACTAAACACATTGCCAAATTTTTTGTCACCAAAAATAAATAAAGAAATACAAGGGAAACACAGCTAACGGTCTCGTGCTTCGACCTGTGCGTCGGCCTTGTATTATTTAAATCCAGTCGGTCTATTTTCAGGCGCCATCTCCGAGGACGTTCTGTACGCGGAATGTGGGAAAAGCTTGTCCTTCTCTCTTCACACCCCTTTTGAAGTTTCCCAGCCTCTGTGTGCAAGCCGTGAGAGAGTGTGTGTGAGGGGGAGCACTTCCTCTTAGCATCCTCTCTGTTTTCTTTCGAACGGAATGGCATTCCTGATTTCTCGCAGGAAGTGAGCTCAGGCCAAAGGCGATTAAAGTTAGGAGGGGGGACAAAGACAACAGGCCCGAGTTTAGCCGTGTCAAACATGGCTGAAATATTCCCCCAATAAATTCAGACATCACGGCTGGAGAGAAGAGTGTGACCCTGGCGCTCTTTCGTGAGGGCAAGTGTGTGTGTGTGTGTATGTGAGGTCCGTAGGTTTGTTTGTAATGCGAGAACACATGCAGTACAGTGCACGTATGAACATAAACACTCATTGCAGAAAACACACACACACACATGTTTATCACTTGCTTCAACGAACATGAAGAACACCATGGGAGAAAGGTTTTGCAGGGCATGAGGGAATGCACGCATGCACCCACACACACACACACACACACACACACACACACGGAGAGTTTGTTTACCGAGTGCACCAGTGAGCAACAATAGAAAGTTAAAAGGTGTATTTTTAGAGCCGAGCCGAGCCGAGCTTTCTCGCCCTCTAGTAATCCGAACTGTTAAAAATGTATGAGCATGCATACTGCATGACGCCGCGTTACACACACCGCGACACGGAGGTCAACAGCCGTGCAGCGTTCATCTTTTTTGCCCACAAAACCTGTTTCCCAAGGCCTCTCGGAGTAAGATATAAAAGATATGAGGCGCTGATCAATATTTTACAAGACGAGCGATACGAGAAATACAACAGAGAAACACACTCAATATGTGCTCACTCTGCTCCGCTATTCCCCCCCCTCCTGCTCCTCCTTTGTATGTTTATGGCTGTTTCCTGGCAACTTGTGTTCTAACGTGATTGAATCCATAATTTACCGATTTTCGCTTTTGGCTCGCAGCCTCTAGTGTCCACCTGCAGACGGCTTTCGACGTTTGGACTTCTGTAAGCTCTCCGAGAAAACGAAGGGAGAGGCAGATGAAAGAGAGCGATATCCATGCACCCCTGGGGTCTCAGGAAGCAACTGTTTTGGTGTTCAGCAAGACCTGGTCTGCTTCAGACACTAAGAAAAACATGCAAACCGCTAATCTTACATCCGACCCAGACAAGCAGAGGGATTTGTTGAGGTCTTTGCTAGGGACTGTTCTGAGCTGAACTTGAGGAGCGAACTACACGAACCAAACTAGCATTGACCTACTTCACAATACTGATTGTCCGGAGTTTCTAGGTGAATCAAGCCACTCCTTTTACTCCGGCGGCTCTCACTAGGTCATCATTACCTGTACAGTATGTACCTTTTTGAAAAAAGAAGCATTCCTCAAGGCAGGGCCTTTTCGAGCCTTTTTGGCACCCTAGGCGAGATTCCGATTGTTACCCCCTGCCCTCAACCTTCCATAAAAAAAAGGTTAAACACATTTAATAATCATTGCAAAATTGCCTGAATTTAAGTATGTAAACATATACTGTATATTAAACTTCAGCAAAAAACAGGTAAATAAATAAATACAAAAAATAAAAAATAAAATATTACCTTAATATCAGCTATTAACTATTTTCCCCGGTAGTCTAGTGGTTAGGATGCGGCGCTCTCACCGCCGCGGCCCGGGTTCGATTCCCGGTCAGGGAACCGACCCCAGCCATTAGGGTTGCACAAGCCAGTGCACTCTTAGTGCCGGTCCCAAGTATAAGTATAATTTTTTCTTGTGTTGGGCTATGGGGCAGTCACATGTGTGGTGGGGTGTGTAGGGGGTCTCAACATAGATTTCTGACTGGGAGGCCAAAATTCACTAAACAATTTCTGGATGATCTGATGTACTACAGAATTTTGAATGGGGGTCCTCTTGTTTATACAGAGTTACAAACGTAGTAGTGCAACGTAAGTATATATGAACAGAACACAAACAGGCCATTTTGGTGCAAAAAAATTGTCATTAAATAAAAGAAAGTCCTTGTTATTGTGGTCACAAAAAGAGCGTCATGGTATGTACTGAGAAGACTTGTGATTGGTTGATCGCTGACAGGACTATATGTTTTCTCCCCTCATCAAGGAACTTAAAAAGTGACTTCAAGGTTCCGTCCTGGTACCGCTAGAAGCATCTGATTGGCTGATAGTTAGAAGAACTTCCTCACATGGCCATTTCTTTTCCATAGGGAAGCGGGCTCACCCAGGTGGTTATGACGCGCTGTCACCCTACTTGTGACATGCAAGCACACTGATTGATTTAGCAGTACATAGCTGTCACTGTAGACAAGTTGACAGCGATGTGGGAGAAATAACACTCCCCTGGCACTAAACAGACCAAAGCTACACACATAATTGTAATTTCTTAATGGTATGCTGGACCATTTCTCTCTCAACACTTCCATTCCGTTGTCCCTTCAACTCAACTATGAGGGACTTTGCCTTGACTGGCATGTTTAAGAGCTATGGTTCTTAGTTCTTCACTTGTCATTCATTTCCTGGGAAGAAGATTAATGGCAAATGTTAGGACTAGTCATCTTTTTGATCAGCATCTAAAGAATAATTTACCACTAGATTCCTTTATTCGACATTTCCTGATCAAGAAATGCCTCATTAATAATGTCCCTAGTAATCTAAGGCAGTTTTGGTTTGAAAACTTTTATAGCGCTCTGTTATATGCAGGATTGCTTTTATGTTGGTTTTTCTTACATACAAGGTCTTTTGTCTCACTGGGGGGAACCAATATTAGTTGTACAGAACCCTGCAGTTGGGTTTTCTATTCAGGAAAAATTTCTTGAGAAACTTTACTTACAGTACCAACAACTTCCAGTTCCATTTCCTGGTGTGTAAAGTAGTTCAAGAGATCTTTGTCTGAAGTATCTTTGAGGAACCTCTTTTTCAGTGGCACACTGAGAACTTTTGAAGAAATCTTCGCTGATTATAGCTTTGCTGTTTTTATACCACTGAAAAAACTCTCGGTAATATCTAAGCTGACTGTTCATGAAAATTTTTTGCTCCAGAGTCGCGTGTAGAAAAGGTTTATTCGTCCTTTTTTGGTTGTCACACGAATTAACATTAAAAGGTTTTTACGCGGAACCAAAAATTTTCAAAAATCTTCAGAAAGGCCAATAAAATCAAGGAATTGTTGTCGCTTAGCACAAGAAAAATGTATATTTGTGTTCATTTGAAATGTATAGAAGGAGTCACCGGTGTCATTGTTTGTACCGGAAAGAAATCCATGCAGAATGTGCAGACACGGCCGGACAGACCCCGAAATCAGGATCAATCCTCAGAGTCTTGGGAAATGATACAATCCTGTCCTCTTTATTCAGGCAGGAAATTAGCACATAGTCACAAGTATTTGCTGTACGGTAAAAGTAGGGATAAAAAAAGGAATTGGGGCGAATTTTGTCCCCAAAAGCGTCACCATGTAATCTTCTGTCTTCTGAGAGTTCTGTTTCGGATCTGCTGACAGGTACAGACGGGGCACTGTTAGGAAAGAAGCAGTCACATCATGAATAACCCAGAAAGACGTATTAAATATTTACAGCAGCAGATTTCTTTCTATGTCACTTTCTTTAGTACAGAGGGAGCTGGAGCGTGACACGTAGACCTGTTAAAGCATGACAGCGTGCCACGGGAACAGTGTGCACACGTGTATGGGTGTGTGTTTGAGAGTTGTGTCTCAGTCACCTGCAGATCTGGAAACAATAAATTTAGCAATAAATATTGATGACAGAGGGCCGACAGAGCGCCCTGTGGAGAAAGCCATACATACGATTTGCATCCGCGCCTGTCTTTTTTTGAGTTCGGTCTCTATAAGGCGAGGTAAATATCACCAAATCTTTAGAACAACAAAAATATTTGTCCATCCCGGCGACCGGTGAGGGATTCGCAAAGGAGGAGGCCACGTTAATCTGCACGAAAGCAGTCTACACATGAGGAATCCGCAGCCACCTGATCAGCGTGACACCAAGGCAAACACGCCCGCTATTATTCAGCTATTTCTCCAGATATATCTTTACTGACAGGCTTTTATTCCCACCATCCATTCTTATAATCAGATAGAAGAGACAAGAGCCTCTCGAGGCCAATTCACTCTCGGAGCAGGAAGGCAAGACAGGCGTCTTTCTCTCTCACTCTCGTTCTCTCTCTCTCTCTCTCTCTCTTTCTCTCCAGGAAGCGAAGCGAACGTGTCTCTCGCTCTCTTTAACACTCACTGGCAGCGATTCTGACGCGAGGGGATATATTGCCGAGCTGATTCAGGTGAGAACGTTTTAGCTGCAGTCAGACTTGAATAAACTGCTTCATAAATCAACAGATCTCACAGCACAGCAGAAAATCTACCCAAACTGACGCGCGTGTATTGGTGGTTAATGCACATTGCTATTGCTGCAAAATAAAAAAAAAGAACAGAGATAAAAAAGATTTGTTTTTGCACCCATTCACCTAATTTATCAGTGTTAAGATTTATTTGATAAGAAATTCCAAATTCAAGCAAACAAGGATGATCCGATTGTATTCCCATGGAATGTCATGGATGCCAACGGCAAGGTGGTTTGACGAGACCCAGAAATATACATCATACATGAAACGTGTTTTTATGTTTTTTATAATATAGTATAATATAAAATAATATAATATAATATAATTATAATAATAGAAATATTTATATATATATATATATATAACATTATGTGGTTCTTCCTCAAAATATGACTTTGGATGTGGTCGCATGAAATTTTCCCTTCACTTGAACTAGGAGACCCAAACCTCTTCCAGCATAACAATACCCCTGTGGAGCTTTGATCTCGACCCTGTTGAGATGAATTGGAACGCTGAGTGCACCCCAAGATCTCCACACCTTACACTAGTACCTGACTATACTAACACCCTTGTGGCTGAATGAGCACTAATCTCCACAAGAACTCTCCAAAATCTAGTGGAACATCTTCCCGGAGGCATGAAGGTTATAAAAGCAAATGTGGAATACATGTGGAATGAGATGTTGCTATCAAAAAGCTGCAAAAAAATATTTTATATACGTTTTTTTGCCAGATAATTTTTTTTTAAGACAATATCGATACCAGAGACTCATGCAAAATAATGTTTTTAAATAAATAAATAAATAAATAAAAAAAGTATTTGAAACACAACTCAAACTTTTAGATAATTTTAAAATGTGTATTCTTTTTGTTATAAAAAAATAAAACATTTGCCAAATTATTTACATTTACAGCATTTAGCAAACCCCCTTATTCAGAGCGACTTTTATTAATTATCACATTTAACTGAGCCGTTGAGGGTTAATTATTTTTCTAAGGGCTATTTTTCTAAGGGCCCAGCAGAGACATCTTAGTGGTGCTGGGATTTGAACTCACAACCTTGTGATCAGAAGTCCAACATCTTAAACACTGAGCTACCAGGTCTCTGAGCCAGGGTCAAGAATTCAGTCGCACTTTGGCTAATTAAATCACTATACATTAAGTCGAGTGGATAAACTTTTTTTCTAAGGATGCAACATTTTTCACATACTCTTTTTTAAAATATGCATTTAATCTCCGCTTAATAGATAGATAAAAAAAAAATAAAAAATATAGAACATTTCTCCTTTTTTTTCTCAAAAATCAGAAACCCTGGTGTGTTGTAAACTTGAGCACTTGACTGTACCGTAGATGTGTGGCATGTATTAATGATGCAGACGTGTCTGCGGTGATGAGTGCTGTGAAAGGCGGTAAAAGTTAGCAGGTAATGAAGTATGAAGTAAACAGCATGGAAGTAAAACTGAGTTGCTTTAATGCAGAAGAGGAAGAAAAAGAAAGAAATGAAATATAGAAGAAAGAGAGAGAGAGAGAGAGAGAGAGAGAAAGAGGGAGTAAAAGCTGTGTCAGTAGTCTATATAGTACAGTAACAGAGCCAAACTTCATCCCATTATACAACTATAAATCAAGAGTCATCAAGAGGGTGAGTGGGGAGGTGGGGGGGGGGAATAATGCAAACAGTAAATCCAAAAATCAAAACTCAGCATCCCTTCTTTCTAAATGCAGTGCTGTCATAAAAGCATTTCTATCGATGAATGGGCCAGCAGAAAGGTCAATAGTTAATTAAATAATCTATCACCTCCGGACTGCATGGAGAAAGAGTGGGGGTGCCACTCGACTCAATCAATGGCACCGGCATTAAAAGGTCAGCTCTGGCTTCATGATAAGTCACCTGCTTAATGTTTACTCTGGAAATCAAGTAGACAACAAGCAACGATCACGTCTCCCATTCCAGCCCTTCCGTTCCCACTCCCCCAGGTAGGAAGATCTTCTCGAGTAATAGTACGACATTCCTTTGCGAGACGTAAGCTGTGATTGCGAGTCGTTCTTGATGCATCATTACACTGTGTTTTCCTGCACCTTCTGGTTTTTTTTTGTTGTTTTTTTTTTTTTTTTTATCGCGACGTATCGCCGGAGTATCAATTATAAACGAGCTCGGCTCTTATACAGGCTTTTTCGACATTCTTTATTTGTGCACTCCACTCCACGGGAAGGTACAAAGCGTCTGCCTCGGCAAACAAAGGCAGGATTGCAATTTCAACAGATGCTTCTAAGAAAATAATAATTATGCAAATCGGACAGAATAACCGCAAACCTCTATCCATTATTTATTAGCTATACCTCGGGTTGAAACTTAGCTATGAGGCAAATCAAATGATTCCTTTTCCAATGGCCCCCTTATTATGCATATGGATCATTTAGGTTTTAAAATGATTATGGTCATTTCAGAGTGACTGCAGGACTGAATTACGGCAGGCACTAATTCAGCTGAAAAAAAATAAATAAATAAATAAAAAGAACACTAGGAATTGGAATTTCTATGCAAATGTTTGAGGGCATTAGCATTTCTTTTAATTAAATACCTTTCTCAGGCCAGACCTGTTATTTGGTTTGTATGAATGCAATAACACTTTTATCAATGTAAAAGCAAGACAAAAAAAGCCAACTAATCAAATGACCCTTTTATAAAGAGAGCACTTGCTACATTTTTCAACTATAGAATCTCTTTAGAAATGGAAAAAATGAAGAACATTGGATTAACATTATCATCTGTGAATGTTCTTATATCTCCTTGTTCCTCTGTGAGAAAACCCTAAAGGTTTAAATCATACAAAAGAGTCTTTTCACACAGGGTTTTGAGAAGATGAACATCTCAACTATAAAAAAAAGAACTACTGATGAACCCTTGACTGTCATTCTATATGGAAAAAACTTTGAGGAAATCTTTTGTCCATTTAGTGCATGTTCAAACGTTTGTGGACACCAAAGCAAGACTCCTGTTTGCTTTTTTTGAACATCCAATTCAACATTTCGTTCTCATTTGCTGTTACTTCCAATCTTCTAAGATGTTCCACTGTTCTTGTGAAGATCGGCGCTCATTCGCCAACAAAGATGTTAGAAAATTCAGATACTGATGTAGGTGAAGTGAGGAGGCCTGGGGTGCAGTCAGTGTTCCAATTCATCCCAACGGTGTTTAATAATGTTGAAGTCAGGCCACTCAAGATCTTCCATGTAAACCATATCTTCATGGAGCTGGCTTTTTTCTCCATGCTTTTTTCTCATGCTACAGCATCAATTGTCATATACATTTGACATCATATACAATTGTTTCCCTTCAAATATGTGGTAGATGTTTGTTGAATGACCACATATTGCTGGAAAAGTCAGGTGTCCAAATGTTCATAAGGTGAAAACCTTGAAAGAAACTAGGCACTTATTTTAAATCACCCAATTGTTTTTATGTGTACATATTTTTCATTCTGGGGCATCCACTAGGGTCTCTCAAAAGACTGCTTCCTCTTCAGAGAAGGTTCACTTCTTAGGAAGGTATAAACCCTCAATTGACTATCCAAAGAACCAATGAGGAACCCTTATATTTCTTATGGTTTACTTCATAGTCTATAAGTAAAAAATTTAATGTAGAATTCTTTTCCAGAAAATACCTTCACAAAAGCAACAACTACCCAATTTCTCCAAAAAGCTCTTGTGTAAAATCCTATTATTCTCTGTTCTTATCAAATCCATATCTAAATCGTTTTTGAATCTTTTCTAGAACCCATGACTTTAGCGTCAATCATAAGACCCGACTTCTAACAGGATGGCCAAAAACATTTCTTGTCATCCAGTATCTCAGGCTCCTCAGGCTTCCGGCTATGTCTCTTGTATGGTGGCATGTTCTTGAAGAAACATGTAGGGATTTGAAACCAGAAGATGAAGTGTGTGAGGAGCGGAAATCTCTTGCTGAGAGTGAAATTGTGTCAGACTCTCTCAGTGAGGAACAAAAAAAGAAAAAAATATCCCGGCGGGAAACTCTTTGTCCTTGACTTTTTCACACATATTCATTTAATAAATCTTTTGTATTTGGTGACGTTGGAAAACACTGGCTCCTTTTTCCCTGCCTGTAAAAGTGACACGGGTTGGAAGGCTTCCTCTGTAAACAGACATGGACTGAAACAAAAGGCATAATTCTGCGTTTAAGGGTTTGATCTTTTGACGAACAGCGATAGATTTAGTTATTTACACGTCTATCACGTGAACCTTTATGCTCGTATCAATCGTCAGTTCTCCAATTTTATTCCCAAGGCCTGGGAAAAGTCGCAGGGTGTCAGACGCCGTCGTTCCATCCCCTCCTAGAGTTTGTTGTTCTTTTACGATGGCCTTCTTCGTCATGATCCTCTGTGCCACTTCCTGTCACCCCTGCATGAGAGGCTGTCAAAATAAAGTCTTCCCGCCGTTCGAGCCGCCTGCCAGTGCCCGCTGCCAGCTTCAGACAAGCAGGAAAGAGCTGGCATATCAGATTGGTCACGCCGATCCGAACAGTCATCAATCTTGCGATCTCTGGGCTCGCGTGGGTCGCCGAGCCCTGTCAGCTCGGAGCAATATCCGCCTCCCAAGATCTTCCGTTTGACACGCTCTGTCTTAGCCATGTAAAAAATATTTCCATGAGATCAAACTTTTTGTATATGTGTGTGTTGTGTATATACACATTCTCCTTTGCTATGTGATAAAGCCCCGTTTCACACAATCGTTCAATCTGGAGCTTTGGATCAAAGCTGTCAGTTTGTCAGTATTAGGGTCTGAGAGAGACATGAGGAGACAAGCAGAAGCTAATCAGAATAACAGGATAATACCATTCACATACACACTCACACAAACACACACAGAGTCTCACAGCCGCCTCATGTCTATCATTCGCTACTCGCTTTTCTAAAGTATTGAGTTCTTTATTCCGAACAGAACTGACATGACTCCAAGAGCAAACCGTTTTCTTCTTTTTTTTCGACTTTAAACCTCGATCCCATGCGCACCACAGGAACGGATCTGAAATAACTGCTAACAAATTGTTCCAAAAAAAATGCAGTATATCCGGAAAACATTCGAAAGCCAAACCTTATTTCCCACAGCAACAAATAAAGGACGGGTCTGATCGTTTCATCTCGGGTTTTATTAGGTTATTTGTTCGAATGTAATTGGAATTGCACCTTGATTTACATCTGCGGGGGCCATCAATAGTGAATAATCCAAGTGGGAGAAAAAGTAGTCATTAAAATACCAACAAGCAAAAGTGTTTTCAAAAAGTGGTATTTGTATATCTATTGGAATAGAAACCTGAAATAGATAGTGGACCTAAAATACCAGCACTGTCAGTGTGAGATTTCTTGCTCGAAGATTTCCGCAACCTGGTATCACCCGAGAGGAGTAACGCAGGACCCTTAATTTTGTTATAAGCTCATTTACATTTACAACATTTGGAAGACACGCTATCCAGAGCGACTAAAATTTATCTCATGCGCACAAATAAACATCTATATGGTAAAGCACCTTGCTCAGGGTCCGAGGAGTGCCAGCTTGATGTGGCTGGGATTTGAACTCATGACCTTTAGACCCAAAATCCAATGCCTTAACCACCAAGCTATCACCTCCTTTATTTCATTGGTTCTCAAACAATAAACAATTCATTTAAACCACCTCAACCTCAAATTGGTAATTACCAAGACAAAGTACACCACTATGAGAATTAACGAACATAGTTTGACTGAGTTTTAAAGATAGAAGCAACTTTTATTCACTACTCATACCAAGATTCAAGATACATTAACTTCTTCAACAGTTTGAGCTACAGGAGCTCGTCTGCTGGATCGGCCCACAGGGGACAGTCTTCACTCCCCACGTGCATCATTGAGCCTCGGACGCCCATGACCCTGTCACCAGTTCACCACTGTTCCTTCCTTGGAGCACTTTTGATAGACACTGACCACTGCAGACCAGGAACACGCCACAAGAGCTGCAGTTTTTGGAGATACTCCGACCCAGTCGTCTAGACATCACAATTTGTCAAACTCACACAAATCTTTATGTTTGCCCATTTTTCCTGCTTCTAACACGTCAACTTTGAGCACAAAATGTTTATTTGCTGCCCACTAACAGGTGCCATGATAAAGAGATAATCAATATTATTCACTTCACCAGTCATAATGTTATAATGTTCAAATTTTATGCCCGATTGGTATATGGACTTTTTACTCCACTATATTTTGATTGATAATTGTTGCAATCGTTACCAATTGCATTTCGCATGCCAGCTTTATCGGCCGTGGCTTATTTATTGTGCAGAAGAGGCGACATTTAATTTCATTTGTTTATTGAATACTAATGGTTGTTCTTCTTTGTCAAAAGGTAAACTCATTTTATTCGTCAATTAAAGATACCTTTTTTGAAAAATTGCTTTATATTGTCTTTTTTTGGAACGACTTGTTTGATCTCTGTTTTATTCTGGCATGTTGAAGAGGCTGTTGTGTTGATGGTTAATGCAGTGTCGAAGTGTACAACTAGATTTGTATTTTAGGAAACAAAACTTCACAAATCAACTGCTTTTCGCTTACATACTCACACGTGTCTCGGTGTAGTGCATCTTTAAGCCTACGTTCAAAGTTAGTCGTGTACTTGACTTGATGTTCAAATCAAATAGTCCAAGACCTTTACTCAAGACATTTGGGAATTGTTGACTTTTAACGTGTAATTTAGTTTCGCTATACTTTTACTCAAGTATGATTTTCAGATACTTATTACAGTTTTGATGGCATTGTACATTGAGTAACAAGATCATGGTACGCATACATGTCTATAAAAAAGCAAAGCAAAAACATGCCTAATCAGCAAAAAAGCAGTACGGTAAGCTCCACCTTAATTAGTGGCTACTGTTGATACCATTAATACCAATTAGGTACCAAAAACCCGGATCTAAACCCTTAATATTGGACCAGCAGAAAAAGCTGAATGGCAATGAATACTGTATATTGTTTTACAGCGGACAAAAATGCCTTTTATCATTTTAAAAAAATCTTCTCCATTCTATACCTGGGAGAAAAAACAAGCTAGGAATAAGGGAGGCCGGAATTGAGCAAGAGGACGGGCGACAGAGAGAGGATAAACGTCTCCTCTGAGGTCAGCCTGGCTGAATGAAAGACTCAGGTAGCAGCGGCTCGCTTTAATAAAAGGGATAGAATTTCCATTTGCTCGGAACATTCTTAATGTATTGTTTTTGCAGTGCAGACAGTGCGAATGAGTCAAGAGCCAAAGAATACACTTTATAGACACAAATAATCGTAAATTGGGAATGTCACCTTTAAGCTCGGGCATTTTTATTATTGTTAGTGGAGCTGCGGAGAGGTTGATGTTTTATTCTCCGGAGGGTGCTGCGAAGAGCGGCTTGGAAGAAGAGAAAGAGAGAGAGAATGAGAGAGAGAAAGTCAAAGAGAGAGAGATGGGCTTCCCATACCTCTTAGAGATTGATAGCAGATGGTTGGCTCTAAAATAAACCTATCCATTACCAGCACTGGCTCTTCCATACCACACGCATTTACTGCTGTCTGCATCTTCACGTTTACATCTCTGCAACCCCCTGCGTCTTTTGGGACACGATACACACATGTACTGTACATAGCTCAGATCGTGTTGCAGCTAGGGATACATACATATATGACATGCCACAGATCTCATTAATGGGATTCACTCTCAGCTTAGACTTGACCAAAGTTTTCCAGCATGGACTCAAAAGTTGTTCAAGCCTCATAGGGATTGTATGATGGCAAGAGCTACACTAAATAATTAACATGGGCTCCACTGAAGACTTGAAGTTGACTCTTTTGGTTGGCTTACCTTGCCAAAATGACCTCGTATGTTAGAACATCCGATTCGAAATTGAGCAGTTGTAATGACCTCCATTGTTCTGAAAGGGGCTGTGAGAATTTAAACTTTGGTGAACTTAGTGTTCCAGTTCATGATGTCCAGTGGGGATGAGGTCAAGATGCTCCAACACATTGTGTCTTTGTGAGACATGTGAGACAATGTTAATACTGACATGCTATTTTGTAAGCAGGAGGTGGCATCAAAAAGTTTCAAGACTAGATCTGATTACAATAAAGTACTTTATTTATCCGCTTTTACACACGGTCACCTTCAAAATAGTCCCCTTGAACAGCAATACAGCACTCCCAGTGTTCCTGCCACTTCTGGAATCTTTTCGAAACGCGTCGAGCAGCTTTTGTGATTCGCGCTGGATCTCCGCAATGGTGTCAAAACGCCGACCGGTGCTGGATCTTCATCTTTGGGAACACAGGAGTCAAATCTGGCGAGTATGGTGTGTGGAAGTGGGATCATGTGGATTGTTCTCCGACGTTCATTATGCACGAGTTGCCGAATGGTTTAGATTTTTGGGTGGGTTGAGCTATTCAAAGGTGATCTCTCCTGGTTTTCCAGTGATGTTCTTATGCTCTTGAAGAGTGCGTGCTGCTCAAAACACCTCGAACGATTCGTTGCAGCATCGCCTTATGTCAAACGTTCATCATGTCGATCGTCTCCGTGGCAGATTTTCCCAGTTTCTCACAGAATTTCACGTTTGTTCCAACTTGCTGTCCATCATGAAATCACAGACGTGGTAACTCCCACTAGTCAAAATACTTTTTGATACCACCTTGTGTATTGGGTTATATGGTTTTAATTGCATGTCCAGAATACTGCTCCCTCCTGGTGTGGAGAAGTATTTCCTCTCACACAAACACACAACCTGCATCTTTGGCAGCCATCAGCAGGCATCTACATGGTGTTTTGAATGAATTTTTTTTCAGTAGAAGTGAAATATTACTCGATCAGCCTTGCTTTTGGATAGTTTTCCCAAATGCACGTGATGGCTATTTGACCGAAACATGAAGCCGCCACTAATCTTTCGACTGGTCAGTCCGTTCCCGAAGCGACTCGCAATTCATTCCGACGGAGACAGGAGACTTTAGCAAAACAGACAAAGCAAACATTCATATATTCAAATTAGATTTGAAACACTTGACTGACTCCGAGTGAGTCAGGAGGCACTGTTTGCCAGCTCTGCTTCAGTGTGTGTGTGTGTGTGTGTGTGTGTGTGTGTGTGTGTGTGATTCAGCGCAAATTAACTGGGCCTTGTGTTTTCGACTCGACATTAATTTTGAGGAATAATATTGAGGAGGTGCGACATGTTGCCTTCCGCATGCCGTGTTCTAATAAGTACAGCGGAGCTCGCTGGGAAAGCAGAGCTTATTAACTGAAGGGTAAGGTAGCGCAGGAGAGAGAGAGAGAAAGAGAGGGAGAAAGAGAGAGATTTAAACCGCAATATACCTAATCCTGAATATATTACCTATTTGCATGCAAAATGCTATATACAATTTGAATATTAATTAAAATATGGAAATGACGCATGTGCCAGTAATCACTGCTGATGTCGAAAGGTAACTGAACAAGGAATGTGTCATTTGTTTAAAGGTGTAAATTATGAAGAAGGTATGCACGGTCAGGGATGTCGGCTGATGAGCATCTCACCTTTTTTCTGATTGATGAAAGAGAGAAGTATTGAGAAAAGAAAAAGAAAAAAAACCCTGAAAAGGCTGTCTTGCAAATGAATCCGTTTCATTAGAGGACCGCGTGATGCTCGGTACTTGTCGGAAAACCTGCAAAGTAAGAGTGTGCGTGACTGTTGATCCGAGCGACTGTAATGAATAAATAAAGCGTGCCAGTTCGTGTCGTTGCCGTATAAATGATATTATTGCACAAAGCAACAAAATGGTACCCACAAAGGGGCTGCTTTATTGACTTTATTTATTCGAGATGTCTAAAAAATAAGAGAGAATATAATACAACTCTAATACACAAAGTTAAAAAAAGCAGTCGAAGAATTCATATTCCTTATTGCTGCTACATTTGCATTGTATTCATTAGACACTTTTATTCCGGAGCTTGCCGTGGGTGAGGTCAAATCCAGCTCAAATAGCAAAAATGTCCACCTAGTGACCTAAACAACATCTGAATTTCTACATTTCTTCTACATTTGTTAGCAGATTGAACCATCTTTTTTATCTGAATTTGTGTGTGTGTGTGTGTGTGTGTGTGTGTGTGTGTGTGTGTGTGTGTGTGTGTGTGTGTGGGTGTCTGCATTTGTGATTTCAGGATGCAGGTGGGATTTGTCTTGCTGCCAGCTGTGATTTCTTTCTGCAACAAAACCTAACATCTGTCCACAGATTATAGATTATGGCTGGATTAATAAAC
>JAAIIK010000044.1:1539994-1555609 GCA_014706435.1 Silurus glanis | reverse complement strand
TATAAATGTTTACTAGTCCCGATAGCAAGGTTGCTAAAATTAACTAACAATGATGATAACAAATAAATATTCCACAGTGACTGAAGCAAAAAACCCAGGTTTAGTGAAGAAACAGGTTTTAATGAAGTATCGATGCAACGGGTAAATAAACAGGAATGCCGAACGAAAAGCAGAATGATTCTTCGGGGAGGAAGAACAGAGCGGTCTCTGGAGGAATAGAGATCGCAGCGGTATCCACAGGAAAGTAGATATTCGTATGTCGAGGTCAATGTGTTCATCTACGTGAGATAGTAGAACTGACGGAGAATGAGAGAGAGTGAGGGGTTTATGTAGGCTGCGGTCCGGACAGACTACGTGTGTGTGTGTGTGGAGCTGAGGGATGGCTTGGCAGGCTGTCCCCTGACACACAGGTTAACAAAATTTTCCAAAATATGTACTTTAATTTTCATTAACATTATACCATGCTAACTTAAGAGGATTTCTAAGAAGACTGGATCAGTTCATTTATTCAGACATTTGTTGCTAGCTACCTGGCCAAGGACATGTGCAAACTAAATAGCTAGTAAACGTGCCAGGATGTATAAGAGGAATGTCAACTCATATATACATCGCAACTTCGATACTCGCGGGGGTTATGGTTCTATGACCCAATCTGACTCCATTTGATGGTTCCTTTTTCAAGGGGAATTGTACATGTTCTGTACAGTAAACTCAACAGAAATTGTGAAAAACTTGTCATAAATGTTTTATTTGCTACTTTAAATGAATAAATACAATAATAAAATAGTTTTTCAAACATATTTTTGTAATTTATTAGTACAAACTCTAGGTTTAAACGATCAGATTTTTTGCGAGTTACTCTTAGTCCGGTTCCAAATTAAAGTTGCCAACTATAGAGGATTTTATTGTCATACTTATCAGTGTTGATCATATTTGCTAATAATGAAACAAGCTAAATTGCTGATAACTAGCTTGCTGATTGCTGACAGGTTTAACCTTGTCTCTTTAAGTAAAGTTATATAACTGAATAAGACTTTAACTCTAAATACAGTCTGATTTATAACTCTAGCTAGGATAAGCTAACAACATCTCTAAGAGGAATTCCATGTTATTTTTGATCATCTTTGCTGCTAAACACAGCAACTTGACTAACGCTGGCTAACAATCGCTTATTTTCCAGTATATCTAAGAAATCATAGTGTAGCTAGTTTGTGTTCTAACCAGACAGAAATTTTTTCTAAATGTTGATAATCATATCGAACAAGACAACGTTACAAAATGTCTTAGAGAATATCATGATCTTAAATATGAATCATCTCTGCTGATTATGCTAACATGACAGGATTTCAGAACAAACTCATGCAGGAACAAATGCTGAAATTCCTGAATCTCTGAGACCTCCACATCATTTTAAACAGTCATTTATCATGTGCTAAACTGGCAAGTATTTCTGAGGGAATTTATTGAGATATTATTATCTTTTTTTTTTTTTTGTTTATAATGGCAGTATTTCTGGTCAGATCCGGTCATATTTATGTATTCAAAGCTGAGGCTACTAAGAGAGAGAAAAGATGATTTGCCAGGATATCTTAAAACCTCTTCAAGTTCTACTCTGTTTGTGTGCATGTGTGTTTGTGTTGTGTTGTGTTGTGTTGTGTGTGTGTGTGTGTGTGTGTGTGTGTGTGTGTGTGTGTGTGGCATGTTTGCCTGTGTGGGCCTTCATGTAAAGCTGGGAGCTCGATGCTAATGTCAGGGAGAGGTGAACCAAATGAAGCCTCTTCACATTCTCATCTCTCGGGAGTTCTGACCACGCACACCCTCCGCTTCCTCCTCCCTCTTCTCTCTTCACCTTTCCTCCTTTTCCTCTTTCGCTTCATCTCTCGCTCCTGCTCTCTTTCTCTCTCACCTCTCTCCTGACAAAAAAACAGCTTTTTAGACTTCCAGAAGCTCAATTTTCGACATCTCAATCGCACTCTTTTGCTTCCACTACTTCCTTTGCCGTCCTCAGGGGAAACAGAGGTGAGACCACTGGCTCGAATCTGCTACCCAGAAAGCTTGTTTCGCTCTATCCTTCATCCTCACCGTTAAACCCAGCCACCTAAAAACACACATTTACCTTTTAAGCTTGACAAAATGCTGTCGAGGGCCAGTGGCTCCTCTGAGACCAAATGGGTGTCCCAGCAAGGGACTTGAGAGAGCTTTTATCTTGTGTATGACCTCATAGTGTAGCATTTTCAAACTATCTCCTACCTTAGTTAATGTTTTATATACCTCAAATATTGCTTTATTATAGCCATACGGTGCAATATTTTATAAAGTCAGAAATAAAATGTAGACTTTTCTTGATCCACCATTTGTTTCTATTTTTTCCTTCATGTTTTTCTTATTTCTCTGTATGTACAAATAGAATAAATACAACCCCAATTCCAAAAAAGTTCAGACATTGGGTAAAATGTAAATAAAAACAGAATGCAATGATTTGCAAATCTCATAAACACATTTTATTCACAATAGAACATAGAAAACATATCAGATGTTTAAACTGATGAAATGTACTATTTTAAGGAAAAAATAAGGCAATTTTAGTTTGATGGCTGCAACACTTCTCCAAAAATTTGGGACAGGGCCATGTTTACTACTGTGTAGAACCACGTCTTCTGTCCGTATACATTTGGGAACTGAGGAGACCAGTTTCTGAAGTTTTGGTAGAGGAATGGTGTGCCATATGTATCTAATACAGGAGTCTAGCTGCTCAACAGTTCTGGGTGTCCTTTGTTGTATTTTTTGTTTTATGGTGTTTTCAAAAGGTCTAGACTGCAGGCAGGCCAGTTCAGCACCTGGACTCTTCTACTACAAAGTCATGCTATTGTATATGTAATAGATGCAGTTAGCATTGACTTAAATGGTATATACTCTCAGTTTTACCAGTTTCCTATGTTCTATAGTTGATAAAATGTGGCTTTATTAGATTTGCAAATCATGGCATTCTGTTTTATGTACATTTTACACAACTTTTTTGTTGGAATTGTTGTTGTATGCCAGACAAATACTCTACTATAAAGTAGAGTATTAGATTTGTTAGTCTTGTAGTTTTATGAGAAAATTAAGATCATCTTGGATAATCTAGTGCCTTTCGAATTAGCAGGCAAATCGTTTTTTCGTCTTTATATAAAATTTCTGACTGCTTTTTGAACATTCTATAATAATTACAAGAATAAAATCAATTATACTTATTACATTATTTTTAGTTTTTTTTTGTGTGAATGTGGCTCAAATGAATGGATCTAGTGTATGAAATAAACATCTAATTAATCGAACTCATCATGTCGGGATGACTTGTCTGTCATTTCAAATCATTTGTGTGGAATCCATGTGGGATAATTATTTGAGTGTTATCAGGATCGGTTGATTGCACATGACAAGTTGCTCACAACCACGTAGACGCTTCTCTCTGCTTTCATCACCAAATCCCCTCCGGTGAGAAACACACAAACGCACCTCATTAATACACACTTGAAATATACAGACCTTTTAGAGATGTTTATACAATTGTCTGAGTGATTGATTATTGATTGATTTGTTTTGTTTTTGTCGTAAAATCAGGGTTTTACACCTCAGGTAGAATTACGTTGGACTTTGACCACATTCTCTAAATATAAAAATGCTGAGTCAGAAATGTAAGTAGGTATGGTATGTATTTATACACTTTATGAACAAAGGTTTCACCTGACCATAAGATTTGTATGTGCTTTTTGAACATCCCATTTCACATTTAGTCCCCATTTGCTCCTACAATAACTTCCATTCTTCTGGGATGATGTTCCACTAGATTTTAGAGTATTGTTTTGGAGATTTGTATTCATTTACCCACAAAAGTTTTACTAAAGTCAGGCACTGATGTAGGTGAGGTGAGGAGGCCTGGGGTGTAGTCAGCATTCAAATTTAGCCTAAAGGTGATTAGTAGGTTTGAGGTCAGAGCTCTAAAGCAGGCCACTCAAGATCTTCCACTCTAACCCATGTAAATCATGTATAAACAGAGATGACTTTGAGCTGGAACAGGTTTGGGTCTCCAAGCTCAATAGAAATCTAGCAAAAGTAAAGTTTGTGTGATTGAATAAATGTAATCCAGCACAATGCAGTGTGACAGAGATTTGGATTTTTCTGTATTTTGGACACTTTTCTGGCCAAAAGCTTCAGAATCTTATAAAAAAACATCTGTTATCCCACAAATCGAACCTATTGTCATGATGTCATCAAATTTCTCCATTTTTCTTTTTTTTTGCCACCCTTCTCACAAGTTCTTGAGTGCACTCTTTTCCTTTCTGCCAAAATTTATGTAATTATTGTTTCCAAAGCTACTCTGGTAACATAGAGATCTGCGGGTTCTCATGTGATTTCGATTTCCACACAATGACGGATCTTTTTCTGATGTGACATTGTTTAGAGGTACAGGACGAGGGCCATTTTTTGTAAACTCTGTGTGTGTGTGTGTAATTGTGATAAATCAGTTTTAGCAGCAAGCAGCCATACAGCCTAATGCCTGCTGATGGCTCTGAAATATGCATACGTGTAAATGTTATGCCTTGCTTGGAGTTATTAAGGCATGAATCAAGACCGTATTTCAGGAGGTTGATCTGCAGAGTTTCCGTTTTTAATATCTACCTCAGAGAGGCTAACTCGAGCCAGATGTTCCCAGCAAACAGCAAGAAAAACCTGGCTGGGCCTACGACCAAGAAACATGCCGTGTTACACACAGGCTGTCTTCTGAAACAGACTCTCTGGGAATTGAGCAGACTATAATGATTTAGCGTAAGTTATAACTTGCTGATAAATATATTTTGACGTTTGGATCATATCGGCTTTGCAAGCAGCTTTCAAATGGACTGCATGTTCAAATATCGTAGCCTACATGCTATAGCAAAAGCAGTTCTGACGTTTTTTTTTTTTTTTGTGATTCAAATTATTTTGAATTGAGAAGTGGTTATACAGATAGATATGGTCATGGTGGATCCGGATTCTATTCTAAGGGGCATTAGACAAGAGGCAGGAATATACATTGGATGAGACACCAGTCTATCGCAGGACACCAATTACACCCAAGGGGCAATTTAGCAAATCCATTCCACCACTCAGCAATTGCGAAAGTGCAAAGAAACCAGAAACCAGGAGAAAATCCCAAGCTCAGAGACATAGCTATCAAACCATAGGATATGAGGCATCAATAGAGCCATATGCACCACCACGCAACCAAATATGCTTAAGCAATGTCATCAATGGTCAAAAAAGTTGGAACACTGTGTAAAATGTAAATAAAAACAGAATGCGATAATTTGCAGATTCCAGAAACCCATATTTTATTCACAATAAAACATAGAAAACATGTTTAAACCGAGTAAAAACACCATTTTAAGCAAAAATCCTTTTGAATTTGATGGATGCAACGCGTTCACCCCGGTGTAGCAACACGTCCTCTGTTTGTATACTGTACATGTGGGAACCGAGGGGACCAGTTGCTGATGTTTTGGTAAAGGACTGTTGTCCCATATATGTCTAATACAGGATTCTAGCTGCTAAACAGTTCTGGGTGTCCTTTGTTGTATTTTTTGTTTGATGACACACCACCATGGCACCAGTTTTGTTTTATCTGCTTCAGCAATGCTTCAAAAACAGTCAGCCGAACATCAATCCACATGCCACACAATGGGAATAAGGAAATTCACCGTGTTGTCATTTAAACATGCTTAGTGCTATATACTGTATCTAAATGGTAAACTGTGCATATTGTGCAATTGGTTGGTTGGATTTTGTGGTGAAATCAACTGAAAATGATTAGTAATCTAAAAGGGTATATCAGCCATCCACAGGAAAAACAATGGGGTGTATATACAAAGATGGCTGATTTGATCAAGCTCATCAATTCCTCTCATGACAAATTCACACAAGTGGCCACTTGCAACCCAAATGAAGAACATCCTGCAATAGGAACAGGCTTGATTATCGACGTAAGTACAGTGCTGTAATATTCTGTAGTCCCTACAGACTCATATTATGTATTTTGTTATTTTATAAAAGAAAATTGGATTTAGACGTTCAAACTTTCTGGATCAGTTCCACCATTGATGTCTGGGTGTTTTCATGTTGTGCGTAAAATGTTCATACACCGCTAACATTCTCATTGCACTGGTATCCGTTTTCCCTTTAGCTATGCATACCGACTGGCACTTAGACACACACATATACACACATACACACACACCTCCATCTGTTCTGAGAAACGCCCTCCAGCCCTCCTTTCACACACCCAAAATCTTTTTTCTTTAATGAACATTGCAAAGAAGCACACCTTTCAGCAAATAACTTTGTCTTTCGCTTTTTTTTCCTGTTTGCGTGACACGTAAGAACAAATGCACACGGTAACGCTGAACCTGTTCTATTTGTGTGTAAGCTGTTACTTTTTTTTTTTTTTTTTTTTTTTTTTGTTAAAGTAAACTGTTTCATTTGCTGGTGAAGTGATTTCAGGTTCGAAATACCTTAAACTCAGGCATACAGAAGCGTTTAGCTGTTGTAACAACATGGTTTCAGACTTGCAAATGAGCAACAGGAGATATGTAGATTTAGGTAAGTTTTATGTATGAACCAAAAAAAAGACATGCGATGATGTTGGAAGATTGTGAGGAATGGAGAAAAATGTGTTTTGACCATGATATAGGTTTCAGAAACTGCTTATTGTCCACACATGAGTTTTGACAGAATAGTACGAAAAGAAAAAAAAAAAAAAACACAATGGAATAAAAGCAATAGAAACAGTCAAATTGGACTTCCAATCAACTTATTTTAGTCCCTGGGTGCTGTAGCCTCATATTTCAATGCTTGGTTGAGAGGAGTGGAAATTGATGTTGACTTCTGGGTCAAAGTACAAGTTTTCTGAATAATATATATATATTTGTTTGGTTCAGACAGACAGCAAATCATCAATTTACTTTAGAAGTGCCTTCTAAATTTTAACGCATGCCACTTTCACAAACAGGCTTTTGTATTTTTCCTGTTCTGTATCCAGAAAGGTGCAGCTCTACCTCTGCCATGTTAATCTGTATTCTATGACTCTTAAGAAGCGCCTCGGCCTCCGTTGTGAAACGTCATATTCACGTAGCAGCAGCAGCGGTGCTGAGAGAACGCGCTCGAGAAAAAGTATAGCAAGAAGAAATCAATCTACATATCGAATATTGGTCACAAGTTATTGGTCACTTTCTATGTAATAAAAGTATAGCGCATCTACTAATCATTTTATTTTAATAAATAGTGTTTTTTACCAATGCATGACATCTTTATCCTTTATGCAGATGCACCGATTGGTAAATCTTACCATACTGATATATACTGTATGCTGGCACATGAATTTGTCTTGACCACAACACACATCACAGCTTGTGGCCATTTTATTGAAAAGTATCAGCATGAAGAACTGTTGTTGTATTTTCAAGTAGAAAACTTTAAACCCTAAAATGTATTGACCACCGCAGACAAAATACACCAACATACATACAGACACACATATATATATATATACACACACACACACACACACATACTGTTGAGTACCCGTGGCTCGCTAATCAACTCATACACTATTTATTATCGCAAACAAGGGGCAAGTAAGTGAAGAAAAGTTGAAATAAAGATAAAAAGAAACATGTCAATCCCCAATCTCTCCTTTTAGGTCTTTCTATTCACTTGATGTTTACTCATGATGTACAAAGGCGGGGATCGTCATATATTTTCTTCACGCTGTCTGTTTTCTTTTTTTTTTTCTAATGAAAACCTCAAACAAGAATCAAACGGAATATCAAAGTGCAGAGGAGAGGAGAGAAAGATTGAATATGTACGGGGTGTTTTCTTCGTGTAAAATAAACATTTTGACAGCACTCTGATGGTCGTCGAGCCGAGCGACGGCGTTCTCTTGATCTCTGAGCCAGAGTTGATCGAGAGGAAGGTGAAAATGTTGGCGGGAGGTGAAATCGGGGCCTTGCGCCGCGCTCCAGACTTCACACGGCATAGCAAATTCACAGTGACTCCGCTGCCGCAGCTACGGTTATAATTAGCGAAGTTTATTCCGCCTAATTACCAATCGGTGAGCCTTCCTGATTTGCATTCTTTCTCACACTCAAGCAGGTCGACAATGTGGTATAAATGAAGGTGTTCGTTAACGACAGGGAGGACACCTCGGCGAAAGCGAACGGATGTCAGAACGTCAGATTCCAGCCGTATGAGATCCCCAAACCGTTACTAAACTTTGAAGCACACAATTTTATATGATGTCTTTGGATGCTGTAGGATGAAATCTTCCCTTCCCACGAGATCCAAACTCAAAGTGCGACAATCCAGCTCCATGAAGATATGCTTTACATGGGATGGAGTGGAAGATCTTGAGTGTCCTCCTATAGAGCGATGACACTGTCTGCACCCCAGACCTCCTCAACTTTCCTACATCAGTACCATGTCTTAACTAATCCCCTTGTTGTTTGAATGAGCACAAATCTTCACAAGCACACTCTAATTCTAGAAGAACATCTTCCCAGAAGAAAGGAGGATATTAAAAGGATGTTTAAAAAGGGATTCAACGTGGAACTGGATGTTCAAACAGCAAATATGAAGGTTACTCAAGTGTCCACAAACTTTTATCTATATGGTGTATGGTGTTGCTCCATGGTTTCAGCCTACTAATGTGACTGTTGGCTGGAAGACCAGATAGTGAAGGAGAAAGAGAGATGAAAACGCGAAAAGAACTAGATCTTTCAAGAGGTAGAGAGGTGAGGAGTCAGAGAGGAGGAAAAGCGACTAGAGAAGCAAGAGTGAGAAAAAGAGTGCGAGAGAGAGAGAGAGAGAGAGAGAGAGAGAGAGAGAGAGAGAGCAAGAGGAATGTGTGAGGGCATGGGAACGGTGGTGTGACGATGCTCAGCAGCGAGACTTTGGCTGCATTTAAAACACTCAGCCGCACAAATTCAACAAACTGTTACTGCTATCTCTGCACCTATCTCAGCACTGGGCCTGAGAAACACAGACCCACACACACACACACACACACACACTTAATTATTTATTTACGCCTGGAGTAAATCTGGGTCACTGGACCCCGTATTGTGCCCCTCCTTCCCTCGCTTGTCCTCTTGTCTCTAGTATAGTGAGAATATTTTCCTGAACTGATCTCTATTTAATTAATTATTTATTCATAATATAAAAAGATATTTGAAGAAATACTTTTACAAAAAAAAAAAAAAAAAAACTGTCATTACAGTATTTTCACGTTGATGAGAATCGAGTTTGAAGCTCATCAGAACCAATGATCATATTTTACCCACAAGCCGGATCCCATTCTCGAGCCTATTTATGGATAATTTGATGAAATGTGAATATTACTTAATAGGAAAAAAATCTCTCTCTGTTTAATTACAAATTCATTCCATGGACATAACCAGCCTTTCACATGCAAATGTCCTCTGATTAATACCATTATGTTAATTCCCCCCCCCAAAAAAAAAAAAATAAATCCTGTCTCCTGCATTTCAATACCTTTCGCAATAAAATTTTAGTGATGTGATGCCGTTCAAGACACGGTGACGCGCCTGCAGGCTTTATGCTATAAGCATCTTTACACTCGATCTGATGTGTCTCAGGACGGATAGAACAGATGTGCTCTGTATTCATGGCATCACTGTGTGCAAACACGTTTTGTTATTTAATTTTCTTTAATAAAGAGGACACTATTAGGACTATTCTCAATAATAAGTCTAATTCTTGATTCTGATTGGTCACATGGTGTTGAATAATATCCCAGAACAGCACCCTGGCATTAGTAGGTAATCGTTTCTATAGTAACAAATTAATTCACAGGGACAAATATAAACATTTTTAACCAAACAAGAACATATCTTTAAAGTCTTCTCGAAAACACGTGTTTTTAAACACAATTATTTCACCATTTGTTTTGAAAATATTTTGTCAATTACCAAAATTTCTAATTCAAAGATTACAATATGCACATAAAATTTTTTTACATACTTAATATACAAATATAATATTCCTGGAAATAGGAATAATGATCTGTAGATTATAATAATAATAATAATTATTATTATTATTATTATTATTATTATTATTATTATTATTATTATTATTATTATCTGTTAAATCTTATAATAAGTACAACCTATTATATTAGATTTATTACCATGTAATAAATAAGAAATACTGTATATTACGTAAACCAGGAAAACCTTTTCCTTCATAATTTAAGTTAAAGCATGTTCTCTTTTTTTTTTTTTGACAATACGACAAAATGCAACATGTTGCTGAAATGATAAAAAAAAAATAAAAAAAAAAGAACACGACATACAAAACAAGAACAAAAGTATTGGGACACCTGACTTATGTGATTCTTCCCCAAACTGTTACCACAACATTGGAAGCATGCAATTGTCAATTTTAACAAAAAAGGACAAAGTCTTCTCGAAAGACATGTCATTACATTTTGTAAAGAGTCTCCAGTATGAGACCTTTGTAACAGATTTTGCAAGTTTTACAGATATAATAAATTGATAAAAAAAAATATAGTAATTGGAAAATAAATTAAAATAAATTAGTAGTAATCTGTTATAGGAAAAAGAAATTCATCGGCACCTTATATCCAATCAGAATTGGGAATCTAGGAGCAATTGTTCGTCACATTGTAAAGCCGTTCTTCCACTTTCCCCCCACAGAGAAGCAAAACTGCAAATTTTTTATTTTTTTTCCTGATCACTTTAATCAAATTGTGGATATAATTTCTATTCAGAGGGCGTGGCCTGTTTCAGGATGACCCCGCCCACATTTTTTACACTCTATAAACAAAAGATTGTGGACACCTGACCGTTAGAATGGTTTGTTCTTTTTGAACATCCCATTCCACATTTAATGGTTTAGTAACCTCCACCCGTCTGGGAAGATGTTCCACTAAAATGCGGAGTGTGATGGTGGAGATTTTTGCTCATCCAGCCACAAGGGTGTTAGTAAAGTCCCAAATATACTTCAAAAAATCAGGTCCATACAGTGTATCTGAATAACGTGCTTCAGCGTAAAACAATCCCCTCATTCACAAAACGTGGATAAACAGGGCCAATGTGCAGCCTGTATAAACAGAAAGTTAATTAACTACGTGTTAATTGAATACAAGGTCTATAATTGTTGTACTACGAGCATAAACATCGTCTTCTCCCAATATTATTAAAGCGTCTTTTTGGTTGCACCTATTAGAGATTCTTGTCTGTGAGTTAATTTCATTATGCTAATGAGCCCCTCGTCCTAACAGAACCTAGGCTTTGATCCATGTTAATTGTCGTGATCTTCAAAGACAAAGTCACCGCTTTACTTTTAAATGAATTTTACATTTTTTTTTAAGCAATCATATGGAAATGAGAGGCATGTAATTAAATTTTTATGATGTGCCCCGCTATTTCTGACGGGATGAAGTCAGCAGCGCTGGCTAGGTCTTTTTTCTTTTTTTTTTGTTTTTTTTTTTCTCTCTCTTCGCTCCGGCGTTTAACAGGCGGGAAAGTGAGAGTGGAGAGAGGAAGAGAGAGGATGCAAAGATTAAAGAAACTGCATATCCAAGACTTAATTTGTACTGATAAACTTTAGGCTTTAATATGCTCTTTTGTGTTCACAGCATGAAATTACAGCACAAGAAACTTTTTTTTTTTCTTCCCCTTTTTCTCCTTTTTGCTCTTTTCCACCCTCCCTTTCCCTTTTTTTTTTCTCTCTTTTAACTTTTTTCTCCTGCTTCTCGGTTTCCTGCGTTCGCCTGACACGGCGAGCTGGTTTTGATAGCATGTGTGTGTGTGTGTGTGTCTGTGAACCTGCATAAGACGTTAAGGAAGGAGGAAGATCACACACTTGAGAACATCACTATCTCAAAAGCGAACTCGAAAACCCATAAACCGCGCTAACCTGGGTGAAGGCGAGATCAGAAAAAGATCGACATGATTTACGTTTTGGATGTGCAAATGTGTTTTCTTCAGCTCTAATAAGCAAGTGTGTGTGTGTGTATGTATGTGTATGTGTGTGAGTGTGTGTATTTGTGAGCGCTGTGTTTTGGCTTGGACTCCTTCAGGCTTAATTACACCCTGATGGCATGCTCCTGATTTTGGCAGCCTGGCCTGGACTCATTTCCTTATCTACCTAATGTCCGAAATTTAACTATTACTCACAACAGGCATTTCGGCAAGTCTGATGGCCGGGTGCGATTGGCGCGCCTGATAACTCACGGGAAAAGAGAATCTGGCAGCATCTCAGCCGCCTTAGGTTAATTACGTCAGTCATGTAGTGGGAAAATACCAGCAGCACCAATGCTATGAGTAAACTACTAATCAGTGTAATCAAAATCAGAGGGTTTAAAGCTTTAAAGGAGTCGTTCAGCCGACAGTGAAGTTTACACCGTTCTCCCCTCAGTGCAAACAAATTCAGACATGCTTTCGGAGTTTGACACTAAATTCGAAAGGAACGATGTTATAGCCATTAGTTTGACATTGTTCACTTGTTCAAGTTGTTAAAAAACATGGGATCAGTGAGCATTTTGCTTGAAGAACACTCCCTGGGGACATACATTGTAGAAGCATATTTTGGCTCAAGTAACATCTGGAAGTCTTCAAGGACAGTATCTGGATCTTGATATCTTTTCTAAGTCATTTGACTTTTGTAGCTTGAGACCTGGGCTTTCATTGGGCCATTCATTGTGGTGAACCATTCAAATGTATATATTATACAATACACATAGGGGCAGTGATTTATTGAGAGATCAAGATGACATTCCTTAAAGACAGGAGCAAGGTCTACTTCTGGAATAGCCGTAAATGGCATAGAGCGACTAACAACTGAGCAGTTGAGGGTCAAGGGCCTTGCTCAAGGGCCCAGCAGTGGCAGCTTGGTGGTATCGGGATTTGAACCTTCCGATCCAGAGTTCAATGCCTTAACCACTGAGCTACCTCCTCCCATGGATTTTTCCCAAGGAAATTTGCATAGATTCGGACATCAAATCTGACCCGTTTTCCAATCTCTGTTTTAAAGATTTGGATCCTGATAATCTTTTGATTTGCTTGACTTTTTCATTCTCAAGACTTTTGCCACTCAAATATATCTTGTTCGGTTCACTGTGACTTGTTGGAAGATCACGATGATGTTCCTTAAAGACAGGAGCAAGGTCTAGAACTTCTAGAATCGTGGCACAATTTGACATAATTTTTTTTATTTTTTTATTTACGTCTAGAACTTTTGAATTACCATAAATTTGGATATTAAATCTGACCTATTTCCAAATCTCTGCTGATGAACAGCTTTGAATATCTGTATCCTGATTATTTGAGAATGGGCTTTGCCTGGGTCATTCTTGGTGTTGAACCACTCAAATGTATAATGTGCAATAAATAAGGGGTACTGACTTATAACTTTCTAGAATTGCCCCATATTTACATGGATTTGGCTATCAAATCTGACCAGGTTCCCAGTCTTTGCAGATAAAAAGCATCTCAATGATATAATGATTCTACTACCACCGTAATCATACTACCATCCCTTGTTTTACTTCAACTCAATGTGATGAGCCCCAGAGATTAAGCACACTTTCCTTAAACCTTATCAAGTTGTTAAAGTTTGGATCAGCATTTTCTTTATATCCCCCCTGGGTCAGCACTTGGTAGAACCACCTCTGGTTCATATTACAGCTGGTCTTCCGGGATATCTCTTTATCAGCATTGCACATCTGGAACAGACAATATTTTCAGATTTGATTAGATTTCTCTGGGCTTCAACTGGGTCATTCTAACACATGCAGGTTCTTGATTTTAAACCCTTCTACTGTTTGCAATGAAAAACTCCCTGAGACTTCAGGAGGAAGAAACCTTGAGAGGAACCAGACCCAAAAGGGAACCTATCTTCATCTGGGTGGCACTGAATGTCCCAGGTAGCTTGGTGTTTAACGTTTTGGACTTTGGATCAGAATATTGTGAGTTCAAATCCCAGTACCATTACACCGCCAATTCAGGGCCCTTGAGCAAGGCCCTTAACCCTCAACTTCCCAGTTGCCTTAATGTTGCCACTGAGTAATGCCCTGGTCACTGATTTTTAAAACAGGGTACTACACAGGACATTAGTTAAGTTTGGTGTATTGTTGTATAACCAAACCTTGATTGATCATTTTTCAGGTCTGGTGAGCGCATTTCTCTGTTTGTCGTTGAATTGTTAGATATTGGATTGATTTAAAAATTCTTATGCGGACCTATAAGGTCCTACATGGTATGGTGCCTCATTACTTGTAAGAGCTTTTAAACGCCACACTCCACTCCTCAGATTTAAATTTTGTAGGCCATGTACACAATAATAGTTTTTTCTTTAAAAACTCATATTTTTGTTGTTATTATTATATGTTTTGGCCTTCCATCCAATAATATGCCGTTTTTAGTCCCCGAAAACAAAGCTTTTGGAAAACGCATTTCAAAGTGGATTAAAGTGTGATGAACATGATTTCGGTCATGTGACCATGCCTGCCAAAAACATCTTTCGTTTTGCTCATGTACAATACAAGGACGTAAGTGTTTTCAGACGTTTAAGTGTGGATGAGCAACGCTTGAGAAACAATTGAAAACGATAACGTGGACATAAAAAAAAACGCAGTTTTCTAATTTATCTGGATTAGTCTAGACGTAGCCTTAGTTGTTCCTCCTACCCATTTACGTCCTACGTTTTACGTTCTCTTCCTGTGCACAAAAACTTCTTTTAGAATCTTTTTTTTTAAATCTACTGTTACTTAAAAACTTACTTTTTTTCAGGTTAGCTTTCAGTTGATTTTTATTTTTTTTTTTTTTTTTTTTTTTTTTGGGGGGGGGGGGTGTATCTAGGATGTTTATATTTATATATTTTCTATTTTTATGTTTGGAGAATGCTTTGAGATGTCACTTTTAAAAGCTTAAAATACATTTTATACATAAATAGGTTTTGTTATTATAATTATTATTATTAATAACCTCCTTAATTAGCAAACCTCCAAAATTTCAGAGTTGAAATTCACATAGTCTTCAAATGAATCAATAGGCTTGATTATGTGGATTGTAATACACATATTCAAATACATAAAACACAATTTTGTATTTATTTTTTTTTTATTGTAGATAAAAAAAAACAGCCATATTACAGCTTAACTATTTTTGTAAGATCTTTCAGCAGTGTGTTCTGTTAAGTAACCTTTGAATATACGCAGAATATAAAAAAAATATTTTAATGCAGATTTATTTAAATCAACCTGCTAAATTTAAACATCATCAACAACAACAACAACAAGAAAACAGTGTATAAATAACTCCTGGTTCGAACATTGATGGTGTGTGTGTGTGTGTGTGTGTGTGTGTGTGTGTGTGTGCATGATAGGTGAATAATGGCCAGATGGTCTTTACCTTTTGATACCGTATTAGATACACAAAGCCTCTTACACACATGATCCAAATCCCTCTATCTGGATGCTTAACTACAGACCAGATGTGCCCAGGTACTGTGTGTGTGTGTGTGTGTGTGTGTGTGTGTGTGTGTGTGTGTGTG
>JAAIIK010000044.1:1510318-1534096 GCA_014706435.1 Silurus glanis | reverse complement strand
GTGTGTGTGTGTGTGTGTGTGTGTGTGTGTGTGTGTGTGTGTGTGTGCATGAAGCAACGTGCCTCCTCTCAGGTTCG
Organism: Silurus glanis; assembly: GCA_014706435.1. Classification (NCBI taxonomy): domain Eukaryota; kingdom Metazoa; phylum Chordata; class Actinopteri; order Siluriformes; family Siluridae; genus Silurus; species Silurus glanis. Next base: position 1,534,019 of record JAAIIK010000044.1, on the reverse strand, counting down.
CAGTGAAAGAGGCTCAGGTGTCTAATGTGAACCTGAGAAAATAGAGGCTGCATATTTTCAGCCCAGAAATGGCAATCTGCATACAGATAATTGAATCTGCAGCCATCTTACCTAGGCGTCTCGTCACCTTATGGAGATTAATTACTATTAAAACCGCACAAAACCACACACACACACTCTCACATACACACACTCACACATACACCAAAGACAAACTGCTGTCTGTTCTTCCCTTGTTTCCATGACCAGAATAGAAAGAAATGCACCAAAAAAACCAACAATCCTAGACGCCGATCTTTATCGCCGGTGCATGTAGCCTACATGCGGCTCGTTAATGGATTTCAGACTCATTATGTGGCATTATGAGCTCTGCCAAACTGTAAAACATACACCATAGGGAAAGATAAGAAAATCACTGCCTTTAGGGGATTTTTTCTTTTCTTTTTTTTTTATTTAAACACAGAGGCTTTTCAAAACCCAGCCCTGTCACTAAAGCATTCGCTTCCCAGGCTCGCACAATCTGGACAGGAAAACATTGCTTGGTTGTTTTTCTCTTCCAAACTACAAATGTACATCCTGGGATTCCTGGTTTTGGCTGACAGGATTGTAACCTGATGTTATGAGACACTTTTCGGCTATTTGGAGCTCTCTGTTTCCTTCGCAGAATTGCTGTTTGCTGATGTTTTTCCTTTTTCGTGTCCTTCTCTGCAGTAAATTCCAGATGTTCGGCAGGCCACGCATTTTACCTCTCAATCCACCTCTTATTACCATTGTTGACACCATGGCTATAGAAACCCTCAATATTACAGAGAAACGCAGTATAACAGAGCGCTGCATCACACACAGGAATGTCATACAGCGATTGAATGCAATCACCAAACAAGAAACCCAGTAAACGCTCTCCTTTCACTGCAGTCACAGCTGCACTGCCTGCATACATCATCGCTAGCAGAAGCATCAATATTAACCCTATGAATCACTTGAAATGAAGGCTAATTGTGTGGTTTTTGTGTAAATTCTACGCGAAAGAAAACGCAAAAGTAGAAATGATTCATGAAAAAGCTTGACGGTTTTGAACTGCTTTGGCCGACCTTTTCTCATGATGTCCAGCTTTTTTTGAAAAGTCCGTCCGGATACCTATGACCCCAGCAACATGGCTTATATCTGATTGGGTAGAAACTCCAATGTAAATTAATATGCAATGAAATGAAGAGAATAGACTACTGAGAATAATTGAATACAAATTTATGGACAAAACGGAGGTGGTAGCCTAGTGGGTTGTAGGTTTGTGTCCTGATCATACCAGGTTGGCATTCTTGGGCCCTTGCCTAAGGCCCTTAACCCCCCATTAGTGCTTAGTTTTGGGGATAAAGTGATCCACCATGGATGCTCCCAATCCGGGGTGCCAAAGAGGGAGGGTGACAATTCTGCTATGGAAATTACAAGTAAGCCATCAGGCCCTTACACACCTCATGGTATACTATGATATAATGATAAAATATACTATGATGTAAGTCTGAGTTTCTTATGATGAGATTATGATGATTTTTCTAATGTTGTTTTTAAAGTTCTAATGGTAAAAGTCACTAGAATCAGACCCCCCCTCCTTCCATGTATTAGCTTAGTTTTGAATCTACATGATGAATTTATTGACATGCATTGGCTTTCACGTGAACCTGTCCCTTTGCTGGCAAATTGCAATAGTGCCACCTGCAGTACTGGGGTCTGCACGTGCGCTCCTGATTACAAACAGATCGGGAGGGTGGTTTCGTGCACACTCAAAGCCTCGCAGATGTCATTTCCTGTTCCGCATGCCGAGGACTCTTTAACCGCTACTTATATGATTTGATGTAATGAATGGAACAAGTTCTGCTGTTTTTGGCAGTGTTTTTACAGCTGGGGTCTGCACACACACACATACACACCTCTCTCGTTTTAACACTCCTGTCTTCGCTGAAGCTTTCGAGCGCGGCTCAGAGAAGTGCTAAAACCGTGATCACCTCAGGGCCCGAAGCTGAAGTCATTACACACCCTGGCGCTGAAGCTAGATTACTCCAACAGCTTCCTAATAAAGGTGGTCTCCGAGGTGTAGCACCTGAAGAGAGCGACGCCGACATGGTGCAATCCTTCCGAAAACGAACGCAACACCCAAAACACCGGAATGACATCGCCAATTAAGGGCGTATTGAATGAACGTATTGAAAACACGTTACCTCTAGGTCTTCAATTCGACGCTCAATCCATGGGGCAATCGACTGAAAAATTTACCTCGGTGTAAGAGGGATGGAAATCGAATGACATCGATAGAAAAAAGGTAACTCAATAGTCAGGAATACAGGAGGAAGCATACAGACTGAAGGGAAATGAAAAGGAAAAAACCCGATCCTGTCCTTCTTGTAGAGATGTGGGTCTTGGTGCTAAATCAGGACTCATACCTTCCTGGTCAATCGATCATCCGTCAGTGTGGGGACACAGGGGCTGGGCTTCGGGTTACCGGTTGCATCAGGGAATGTCCCCAGGTACTGCAGATGCATTTCATATCACACTGTCATACGTTGATTGTTCAAGATCAAGCTTTCTAAGGGGGGTATAAAAGAACAGAAGTGGTACACTGATTATTTAAACACCTGGAAAGAAAGTAAATTTTTGCAAATGCTTTTATTTAAAGGGCTAGGTAAAACATTTTTTAGACATTCCCACTAGGACAAATAGACTATGGTCTAAGAATGCTATTCAACTGGAAACCCGAAACATAGGACGTGGGCTACATCTACACTGATCCGGATAAGTTTAAAAGTGCCATAAAAATGCTCTGCGTCCACACAATTGTTTTCAATCATTTCACACCGAAATGTCTGAAACGATTGTCTCTGTATTGCGCATGAGCAGAACATAGAAAGTCTTCAACCTGCGTCATTTCCGCCTGCAATTTATTTACTTTGCGGTTCTTCGAAATTTCGCAGCGACGACTAAAAATGCGTCACTGTTTTCGAAAGCCTCCATTACCGCAGTTCACACTGCAACGTGAAAACGTCATTTTCAAAATCAATCGATTTTCAAAAAGCTACGTTTTCGTTGACTAAAAACGCTGTGGACGGAAGGCCAAAAAGAAAAATTTTGCGTATTCAAAAGAAAGCATAATATTGTGGACATGGCCTTGGTGTAGTTAGTAGATAGTGTAAAAACTAGCCTTGAAAGCCAGTGACTCAGCATGCATGACCAGGTCTCGTCATGGGTTGAAAAAGTCTTCGTGGTACTCCAGTCTGAAAATCAATAGCGCTCAGTGAGAGTGCAGCAAGAATGAGAAGGAAGACCATATGGACAGGGACACACTCGCCAGCTCAGGTTGTGCCCTGATTCACTGACCAGCATGAAGACCTGACACAAGGTTCATCTCTCCGTCGTGTACACCTTCCATCCCCAGCACTGATGCGTTGATCTCGAGTGTCAGGCAGCCTGGGAGAGCCAGCTGTCCCCCTGCAATGGTAGACAACAGGCCCGAACCGTGCCTGGCTCTCCATCCAGTCTGATTCTCCCACACACACACTCATTGATCATAAGACAGAAAACACGAAATGTAGAACGCGCCCGCTCGTTTTCCTACCCTCGGTTCGAGTGCCGAGAGGACAATGCAGGTACGTCGAGCAAGTGGTGCTTCTTCTTCCCGGATGTTTCGGAAAGGAACGCACATAAACAGGCGCCCTTGCCGTTCCTGTCCAGACAAAGCTCCATCTGCATCCATACAAAAGCTCCGGCGCTGATTGCTGCGCCACTAGTGAATGATCAAAATACAGGAGCACTCAGATGCATTCAGACTCGCCCCGTTCTCTCCACGTGCACGTGCCATGATGTTTCCTCTCGCGCCGCACAATTCTAAAGACGCCGGTCTCCGGCGCAGGAAAAAGAAACCAAACATTATCTCTCTCTGGATGAGGGAGGAAGAAAAAAAAGAGAGAGAAGAGAGAGAGAGAAAAGAAGGGGCATAAAAATAAAGCTTTGTAAAACGCTGATGCGAAACTCGGGTAAATAGCAGCCCCGGGTGCCGCCTATTCCGCAGGGAGAGAGGAACAGAAAGGTAGCAATCAATATTGAAACACAGAAATTAAAGCATTTAGAGGCGTAATTAGGGTGTAGGCTGTCTTTCACACCTGTACTGCGTGGGGCCTGCCAGCCGCACACATCTGTCTGCCTGCACCTGCCAAGCACCTGCCGTCGCCTCAATGCACTCTGATTAGGGCGCGAGGGAGAGCAAAGAGGGAGCGAGAGGAGGGCGCAAGAGAGAGAGGGAAAGAGAGCGGGAGAGAGAAAGAGAGGGAGGTAGAGGACCACCGCCTCCCCGCTCCTGCATCAGCCTTATTCCATGCTCATTTGTGTGAGGCAGGTGCCGGCGGTAATATGCGGCCGAGACACACATGACTGCCTCCTTTATGCCTGAGTTACTGCTCTCTCTTCCCGGCCAGAGCGAAGCTGAAGGATTAATGCAGGGATGTACGAGCTCCTCTCCCTATTTCTCTCTCTCTCTCTCTCTCTCTCTCTCTCTCTCTCTCTCTCTCTCTTTCTGCCTCTTTCTCTCTCTCTCTCTCTTTCTTTCCCATGCTTTTACCAAATCCCTCCCTGGGCGATTTGCATACCTAATTCCTTGAACCCGCGAGGAGAGGTGGATGAAGGGATAGATGGATGGTTTTCTACTACCACCCCCCCCACCCCCCCCATGCCTTTCAACATTTCTCAACATTTCATTTCCCTTCACTGTTATGTCTTTAAATGTTCAGCACCATGTAATATGTACAGATTTGCAAATATGGGCATTTATTTTTTTTTTTCTTTGCCAGCCAAGAAGTTCACATTGTAATTGTGAGCCTCGGATTAAGCATGAAAGTAGTTTTGGCATCCAAACCGGCCTATAAATACTGTTTTTGAACCTGCATAGACACTAGAAAGTGAAAGGTCACTTGCGTTTGAGTGTGTGTGACGAATACACCCTAGCAATTTATCTCATCAATTTATTTGAGCAATTTATTACTTTACTTCTCTTTGTTCTCTTTACTTCATTCGGTCCGTACATTACTTACAACATCGAAGCACCGAAAAACAATCAAACACGTGTATAAAGAATTCAATCCGAACAAAATATACCTTTACAGAATCTCCCAGATATTGTTAGATACTGCATTTCAATCCTTGCCACTAAGATGCTCCTGTGTCGATAATGGAAAGTGAAACTGTCACTGGGGGTTGGATTCGTTCACGCACATTAAAAATATTGATCAAAAGTTTGGTTCTTTTTTTATTTACAACATATATAATATAATTATTGGCTGTATATTAACTTATTGAGAGAAAACCAGTAGATCTAAGTGAAATCAGACACACAGCCATATAAACAAAATGGCATGATTGTCCTTTTTTAGGGCACCTCTGCAAAGATTCGACTGTGAGATTGCTAGTCAAATTAAGCTCCTCTTATTACAGCATCGACGTATTGAAGTATTCTGGGTTCCCCCTATTGTGGACCATAGCCAGTGTTTGTGAAGCAAGTGTTTGCTTTGATGAACTATTTCGGACCAGACCAAAATAGACCACTGAAAGGTTTTTTTTAGTTTTTTTTTTAAATGTTTGAATATCACAACCCTGGCAACCCTGGCAATGAGCAACTTTTAAAAAAAATGAGATTTTCTTAATTCGCTGAAAATTGCTTATGATACGGTCAAGCAACAAATCCATTAAACTTGCTCGTTCTACAAACCAGAAATGCCTGCACAACAACTCACTGCCAAAGAATGAGGAAATGAGGAAAAGGATTGATCTTTTTTTTTTTTCTGGTGCCTGAACCAAGTAGTATTGCTGGAAATTTTGCCGAGACCTGGCAACCGTGCTTGTTGTGCTGTCACTTGTTATAGTCGTGGAAACTACAGATGCATATTGTGCTCATTTTGTTGCACCGAAGCAAGGGTTATGGCTTGAGCATAAATATTGGCACCTTTGGTTAAAGTATAGATTTGTTTTGCAGCCGTTTGATGCCGTAAAAAATCACCTTACAAATTTGTAGTGTAGAGATAGTTTTTTTATTTCCTGAAATGGAGTACAGATACCGAAAACCAATCTTTACACAGTAGGAAAAAAAAGAAAAAATCCACAGAGCTACTCTCACCTGTCTTCTATCTCACAGAAACCATTCAGCGGTGGGTCACGACCCCACAACCGGCTCCAGACCTCCGTCTATGAGCTAAATTGAACGTTTGGGCTCGTTAAGCACCCAGGCGAACACCTTGTCATTTTGAAAGCGAACAAGGAAGCAAGTCCTCTGAGCAACATTTCTCCCTGAGCCTCTTTTTTTTTTCTCTCCCTCCTTCTCTCTCTTTCTCTCCTCTCCCCCTGGAAACTAATAGGATCATTCTCATTCTGCTGGAGCCATTCAACAGTTACAAAATCACCATCTGTGTGTGTATTAACCTGAGCCTGTGGAGAGCTCGCCTAGGCAAGGTACGGCGGCTCCTCTAATGATTCTTAATCTTTTCTTTAATTAAATCGTGCAGCCAACCTGAAAAATCTATCTTAATGCAAATGAGCAGACCCCCTTTTTGGCATTTGCTTACCATAATGCACTAATAAGGTTAATTTAATAAAAAATCTGTTCCAGTTTTTAGAGATAATTGTATGTTTTCTTGATCCATTTTGTGCACAGAGATGCTTGTTTTGCAGGAATTGCCAATTCGAGGTGGGCAGGGGACGCTACGTGCGCTACGCTCTGGTGTGTCTATGTGTTTGTATGTGTGTGTGTGTCAGTGTGGCACTTCTGGGCTCGATTTAACCGTGAAGAATAGAATTTTCAGGAGGTGAAAAATGTATCGGACACACACAAGCGCCGCGTTATGCCCTTCCGCTTTTTACCTTCCTTTTTTCCCCCCTACATCAGCTTTCATTACAGACTAAAAAAAAACCAAACAAAGGAACGGAAACCTCTGTAGGGCTTGTTTAGTTGGTCACTCATGATTGAGCAGAATATACACATGGAGCGAAAATCACCTGCAAAAAAAATACAAAAAAATCTCCGACCATGCCTCCAGAGACCCTGAGCCAGCCTCGCTGATTCCCGAAGTATTACAAATTGAAAAACACTGACCTCAGATCTGCACTCATCACTATAATCGGGGTCTAAAAAATGTATGTATTCTGATCCTAAATCAGATTCTCTGACCCACTACAGGGTTTCGCCTAACTTTGATTCGGCTAGCCACAGTATATTTTATCTCCTATAAATGTGACAAATGCTTTGCTTATTTTATATTATCTAGATGAATAATTCAGTGGTATCTTGGCTAAGGTGTGAACTAATATGAAAGCTTTGAATTATTAATCCCGTATGCGGCGCTGCGGTTCGGGCCACGTGCAGACCAGAAGGGTAAACAGGAACTTATTTTAGATCAGCTTCTCCGTGGTCATATTGCTTTTAGGCACCAGAGACAAATATGAGAATTGCTCATGTAATGCGAAATACTTTATGAAGTAATATGAGCTCAGGAGCTCAGGTTCGGATAGTTCGTTTTTATCCTAATTAATATCTTGGACTTTTTAGTTTCTATAAAATAATTAGCCCATGCAAAAGTTTTGAGGAATTTTAATACTTTTAGTAATTTTTTTGAAGGTTCAGGCAGATATGGAGTCTTGTAAAAATGTTTTATACTATGACAATCCTGGATATTTATTTGGCAAAAGAATGAAATGTTACTCCGGAAGCTACTTGTGAAAACATGACCAGGTTTACCTCAGGACCTCTTTATTACAAAGCAACCATCAATGTGTCTGTAAACATTGGGTTTCTTACTTTACTTTACTTACTTTCAAGTTAATGTTAACTTCCTGTCTTTGCACCTACCTTTCCCTTTTGCATTGATTCAATATGGAGAGGTAGTTTTGAGCTCTGATTCCAATTCATTACATTTTTGTCTTTAAAAAAAATCACATTTATGCTCAATAAATCATATCTGTGACATGATTTTCTAAGTATATTCGATTTTTTATTTGGGGCAATTTTCTGTCCTTGAAGCACGTGCTAACTGCATTGCAACTTACATTTACTTTAAAGAAACAAAAATGGGCCAATTCACACACTGTGAAAATACTCTTTGTGTCTTATCAGATCAAACGAAGAGTCAGCCGATCAGCAAATGTCCATCTATTTATTCCACGAAAATCAAAACGCAGATAATTAGTGGTTACAAATATGTTGAGTTCTAGGTTCGGTCCTGTCTCCACCCTTAGCAAGTCTTGCATTTTGTCCTTGAAGGGTCTTTTTCACTGAATTATTGTGTAGTACTTGTTTTCCTAGTGTCCCCAAAAATGCATTTATTCTTTAATAATTTGCCCAAGAAGGATGTGCTGTCTCTATATTCTATTACTCTATACACTGTGGGAAAACAATAGCTTCCGGTTTAGGTGGAATGATCTAGAAGGTACTTCCACTGCTCCAAATGCCACTAGTGAAAATCACAAAAGAGCTCAGATCCTTTAGAGGGTTTCCATTGTCCTTTGTCTCTTTCGATGACAGTGTTTTATATGCTGGGGATTCCAGGACCTTATATTGACCTGGAATATTTCCTCATCCATCTGGAGAATGAGATTCCTGCACAGGAGTGGGCACAGAAAAGAGTAGTCTTGACTAGAAATAGCCATTTTCAGAGTTCCATCTGTGATGGTTTTGACGCAGGAATAGCATTGATTTCTTCAAAATGGACAGCACTAAGATCCTTTTCTTTGAGAAATTCCTGCTGCAGCTCTAAAAATCACCAGATCTTTCGGGTTGTCCAGTTGTTGATTCACTGGTTTTTGGGCTGGAAAGTATGGCAAACCTTATTGACCACTATTGGAAAGAGTTGTGCTAGCTATTTCAAGAGCTGTATTGGGTTTTATAATCAAAAAAAGCTCAGGTAATGCTTTCCATTTGCTTTCTGCGGATTTATGTTGCATGAGCAGCATATTTCTAATACCTGGCTTAATGGGTTAGACAGTTAGCCAAATACCTTATAAAAAGGGTGACCTTGCTAGTGGGTAGGGTGCAAAGTTGATATTGTGTATGTATTAAAGAGCAGTAAAGTTTACTATCTTGAAATATGCAGGGTTTTCAAAGTATGCATTAAATAGCAATACAATTATCAGAAAAAACACCCATTTGTCAACAGGCACTAATGCGTCTGACCTGGTCATGGCTAATAAGCATGTTCTCATTCAATAGCCCCAGATGAAGCTGAAGTTCCAGGCCAAGTGATGATTTTGACTCCCAGCAATGACAGGACCTCAACACTTTTCCCAGGCTGTAAACGCTTTCTGAAATGTTTCTGCAGATGCTGTGAAACAGATCGCTTTGTAACTCGATGCGCATGAGGCCACCACTCCCTCCAACGCTTAAGCGTCCTCGGGAGACAGCACGGTAGAACGGGCCGCTAGGTTTTCCTCAGCGGAGAAGAAAAAAGAAGCAAGGGAAGGGGAAGTGGAAAAAAGAACCATTGTGCACGTGGAACGTAGTGACTTCCCAGTTCTACTTCACCCAAGCTGATCCATGATAGCTCCCCCGGGAGTGTGTTTACGACGTAATTTACTCTCTGGCATCGTCTGGAAACAACTGCTTCATCTTCAACACCCTGTCAAAGACCGCTCATTTGACAAACGCTCCATTTTCTATCCACAGCCAAAATAAATCGATGAAATGATGGAATTTGGAAGAAAAACATCGCTTAAAGACGACACCAGCGACGACGAGGCTTGCGAGATGTTTGGATCACAGATCATGGAGTAACTCCACAGTCTTTGTAGAACAGATTTGCACTAGCTTGTCACAGGTGTTGCATTATATTAATTCACCGGAGCTCCAAGAATGACGTCCTCCCTTAACAAGATGAAGAAGTGCTGTAATTTGAAGACTTGTGTTGTGGAGGGAAATGGCTATTTTGCAGGAAATGTAGGGGGTGGGAGGGGGGGTTGCCGAGCTGCCCAAGCTGAGACAGAGCCATCCATCAGGCTCCTCAAACACACACATATCATTATAGTGTGGGAATGTACTCAGCAAACACCTCTTATTCACTCCCATCTAGTCCATTAACTATTACTTGCCAAAACGTTTTTTTTTTTGCAAATGACCTCAGAAATGTGGAACATTTTACCCGTGAGCTGTGGGACTTCATGTGAGCAACACGAGACTAGGAGATTACTGACACTGGAACCTTGGTCTGGAGTCTTTCAAAGTTCCATGACAAGCTATGACAAAATTCCTGTTTGCTACGATGAGTTACAACAATGCACTAAAGCCAAACTGGACCCATTACAGTACCATAAGGTCACACATAAAATGTTTTTTGCTCTAGTCCTCTGGCCATTTGTCCAGACCCAGTAAGATCTGGAAGGTCTCAGGAATGACAGAACTGGACAGGAGTTTGCGTATCACTTGGTATAAATGCATTCTGGGAATATGTTCTTTCATGAACCCCAGCATTTTTTTCCACTTTGTTGGATCTCCTCTATTAGTTGACCCCCAAACAGCAGGAAAGGTGGCCAAACTCTTAAGAAGTATTTGATCCAAGAAGTGGAGATACCACTGTGTCAAGGGGCCAGGATAATTCTTTGGTAGAGCCATCTAATAGAATTGGGCTATCTTTTTTATTTAATGCATCACAATGCAGAATTTCCCCACAACTTGGCCAAAGACCTTGCAGCATTATTCATCGAGATCCCGGTTTGATGCCAAGCTCAGGTCTTTGTGCAAATTCCTCATGTGCGCAGAGTTTGCATCTTGCTGGGTGTGGAATGTCCCCTTTAGCATGGCAACATCTCACAGCTTGGATTTAATAGGGAAATTTTGGCTTAGCGATAATTATGCCAATGGAAGGTCCTTACAAGGATAGTTCAATGGAAAATGTGTTAAGAGGCGTGGCTTGATAATTATTGTGTCAGCTCTTGACCTCAATATCAAAGCTCGAGGATTGCATTTTGAATGGATTGCAGAAGAAATACCTAGTTTTTGAGCAGAACTCGAACTACTTACAGACTTGAGCGTATTGGATGTGTGGTTGACTTGTGCGTGTGCGTATGCGTATGTCTTCACGTGCATTACACGCTCCTGAATTCGATTAGGTTGGATTAGAGTTGTAAACTCTTCGCTCTGAAAGCAGCTCTCACCTGGATAAGCATTTTGCCTGCTTAGTGTTGGCATGAAGGCGGGGCACCACGACAGACTACTTACCTACCTGCCATTTCACCCGCACTACTTTGCTTCCTTAATCTTCCCTAATGCTAAAGAGAGAGAGAAAGAGGGATGAAGGTGAAGGATGAAGAAATGTGTGTCTATTAACAGCACTGCTGACTTCTGCAAAATGTTAGCTCTACGTTCTCTACTTGTACTTACCGTTTTTCCGAGAGCAGGCGGTGTGTATCCAAGTGCGTTCTTGTGTGCTTGTGCGTGTTCCCCGGTGGCTCGGGCAGCCATGCAGCAAGGCAACAGCATGTCAGCGTCGCTACGACAACCGCTCTCCCGACGACCAAAAGAGACATCCGTCAATGTCTTGTTGGCGGGCGATTCCTGCGCAGGGATTTGACGCTTGCAAGGATTCTATCCACAGGCCTAATCAAAAAGCTGTGGCTGTGAAATAGAGAGAGGGAGAGAAAAGAAGGTGGTAGAGAGAGAGAGGAAAGAGAGAGGAATAAAGAAAAAGTTCTAACAGAGGACAGAAGAGGCAGTACAAGGTACAACAGATGGATGGATGGATGGAGAAGACGTGTGTCACCAAATAAGACTGGTTCCTCAATGTTTGAGTTCTCAGATAGCGCTCTCTCTCTCTCTCTCTCTCTCACAGTGAATAAAATTCTCTCATGGCGTATTAGGTGAGGAAGCCGGTAGCATCACCTTTGAGGAGTCGAGACGATCACACCTCCTGTAATGAGCTCCTCCAACTCCGAAATAGCAGGCGAGCCCCCTGCCATTGGAATTACTCATTCACAGTTAACTAGTGTGTGTGTGTGTGTGTGTGTGTGTGTGTGTGTGTGTGTGTGTAGTGAAAGACAGGACGACCAGGGTGCCATGAAAAAAATACTTGATTTAAAGAGAAATAAAGGAGTAATTAGGACATGACAACACCTTCTTGAAGTAAGATAGGACATTATTCCTATTTAAACACACACAGCACTCATATTAATTGAAGGTTGTGACAGGAAGTGTGTGTATGCGTGTGCGTGTGTGTGTTTAACTGTAATTTGCTAGCTAGCTATATCCCCCTGTCTTGTATTAGCCACTTTAAGTTAATGATAGCTAGTCTGTTGCTGGCTAATTTCTTTGCAAACACGATTTACACAATACGCTATTTAGCTTCTTGTTAGCTAGTCGGCTTGAGCGCTTGTTAGCCAAATTAGCCTGTTGTGGCTACATTTTGTTCTAGAGGTGAATAGTCTACATATTCAGGATTGTACACTATGTCAGTATTTTCGTGCGAACTTCAATCGGAATAACACGTCAACGTTTTTTTGGGTTTTTTTTATCAATAACAATAACAATGACAATAATCAGTTATTTTCTCACACAGACACAATGCACCCACACAGTACCCATGATTCTCTGCTCCATGACACAAAATGCGAGTTAATTAGCTGTGTATGATTGAATTTTTACTACATTTTATCCAATTGCAATTGCTGCTATCGAAGAAAACGTATAGATTTTTTTTTTTTTTTTTACCACAGATTAGCATCTTTTTAGATGACAACAAAGAGAGACATGAACACTGCAGGGACAGGTGTTCCAGCATTCGCATCTACTGCTAAATATAATTTGTGTGTGAGACCAAATTATTCAACACACACACACACACACACACACACACAAAACCACACATTAAACTAACCATCCTGTAACAGGATAAAATGAGGAAATAGATGGATAGCAGGTTACTTTAAGAGAGAAAGAGAGAGACCAAATGGAGACAGTTGATGGATGGACTATTTTAGGTACATAATTGGGATAAAACTTTTACAGGACATTACACACCCTTAAAAGTTAATTCAGTTTATCTACAGATAAAAAAAAAAAAATCATCTCGTCTGATTAAAACATCACTTAATTTTAAGAAAATAATCAAACTAATCATCATTGACTATTTTCCTTTCAAATCCCTCAGTGATTTCTACAGTAACTACAGTAAATCCATTAGGAAAAGTATATATGGGCTAATCAGCCTTTCTGATCCCATGTAACTCCGCAGGCGAAGATACATGCAGCGCTCCTGTAAAACACAGCGTCTTTTCATTAAGAATCGTGTAATCACTCCAGGAAACAGCCGGAAGAAAAGCACCGAAAGCTCTTATACAACTGCTTTGGAGTGATTGAATCCCGTATTGAACGGATGGAAGTAGGTGTGTATTGAACGGATGGAAGCGTACAGTGTTTGCAGTAGGTGTGTTTGGGAGCGGTGTGAGAATCCAGGAGTTCGAATGTCCTTTTTTTTGTTTTTTCGATCCTTACGTCAGAACGGACTTGCCCCGATCAATACGCCTGATTAAACGCCACATCTCCACCAGCCATCAATATCATATGCTGCGTGTGCAAGCAGGGCAGCAAATGGCCTCGCAGGATCGCGCTGAGGATTACAGAGGTGCCGTTACCAGCTGATTATATTTAAAGTTTTGTTTTTTTGCAAAAATGGATATTTCAGGGTTTGCAAAATTGGTTTTGCAAGTATTGTTTTATAGCTCATTTGAAAGTGTTTGTGCTTGATTAGATAAATAGACAGACAGACAGACAGACAGACAGACAGACAGACAGATAGATAGATAGATAGATAGATAGATAGATAGATAGTAAAAATGATTAATGCATAATTCCTTCATTTAGGTTTACATAAAAATGTAATTACTAAAGAATGAAGTTGGCCAATATGAAAAAATGACACAACACGATATTGGACAATTACTAAAACCCTTTTTTTTAATAGTGTATGCTTTAAAAATATATATATATTTATTTATTTATTTATTTATTTATTTTATTTATTTATAATAATGTATTATTATTATTATTATTTTATTTTATTAATTATTATTTTTTTAACTATTTATCTTATTTCTGTCCTTCAATTTGTCTTGGAAATCCAAAAAAGGAAATTCTTGGCACTGAGTGAAGTTGTGTGGATGTGGATTAACAGGGGGCTTTGGAAATGTGGCCCAGTCAGTCAATAGCTCTACTGCATGATCATCGATTGGCAGTTGCAGCGGTGGGGAGAGTAAAGAGGGCCGATCGGGCCGAATTACTGTTGGTGTGTTTTGCCTGCTGTACTTCAGTCACCAGGCAGGAAAAGATAAATGAGAGAAGATCCACACGCAACAAGGCAGCATTTAGTTTTACCTGAAAGCGACGGAGCTCAGGGACGGACGTCGATACCGGGAGAGGAAGACCTGGAGAAGGAAAAAGTGAATTAAGACTGGAATCGGGGCTAAATGAATCCTATGAAGTTTGAGTACTCTTGGGGCATCTCACGCCATTCATTAGCTTTGCCCATCTTTTTTTTTTCATTTCCAAAATATGCAGCATAGACTTTATTTTTCAATCAGTGATTTCAACTTAAAGTAAGTGTGGCCTACAAAATATTGCAATGAACCGTACTCCACTACTCCACCAGAAACACCCAAGAGCTACAACTATCAGTATGTAGTGTGTATTCTGGCTTGGAAAGTTCCTCGACCTCAGCTACATCACTCCAGTTCACAATAATTCACAATAAGAATTTTTGTTTCTCAAAACATAAAACAAGCTCATAGCTTAAGTCAAACAATGACCCTGAGCTGGTAGTAACTAAGTACGTATGAATGAACGTAGCTAATGTTTGTTTATTATAATCCCATTCTTTAGTTCATCCATATTAAAGTTAAAACCTCTGATCCCATGTAATCACAATTATCTATCTCCCAACAAATCCTTAGTTTTATCCATATTTTTAACTGTTTGCTCGTTTTTTTGGGGGGGTTTGTTTGTTTTTTTAGTTCCCTCGTCCAGGCACGTTTGAGGAGTTGATGTGTCCCTGTATCACACATGCACACACTCCTCTCGCTGTCTCTTCTGATACAAGGGGTTCCTCTTCGCGAACAGATACGCATTGATGCGCATTTATGAGGGCGTCACTATCCGCGCTAACATCTGGAATACTCGTGAACAAGCGCGCACTGTGTGTGGCGTTCACACTGCCTTTGTGCCGCCGAACACACGCCTTCGATTCTACGACTCAAATGTCACCAATGACTCGATTGAAGCGCGGCGCAGATGTGTCGTCCATCAGACCCGCTAGCGTCCAGCAGACTTCAGCATTCACCTGGTGGTGTAAATTTCGCTTTTCACCACAAGCACAGACGACGCACAGTCTCGGCGAAAAAAAACGAGAAGAAGGCAGGTGTTCCTCAAATGGCAGCCCACCTCCGATTTAAAAGAAAAAAAATCAAAATAGCACATTGATTCAAGAGCAGACGGGGGTGGTTTTGCATTGATTGGAGGTATGGTGGTTCTTATTAAAAAGCCGTCGCATCTTCATGTGCTTTCGCCAGGGCGTCCGCTACTCCGCCAAGCCGCGGACGCTATCGATTTATGCTGTTGTTCTTCCGTGTCCTCTCAAAATTGCCGATTCCAGTGCAGCGGATTGCAGCGATAGCCACACGCCAGTTGTAATTTGCACTAAACGATCGCAGATTCAACGGATTCCGAGTCAATACGGTATCCTGCGTTCGAGTACTAACAGGCATAAACATTTGGTTTGGGATGAATTATTGGCCAGGAAGATATTCCCTGTAGTGCCTGGGGTCAGGGATGAAAGGTGAGGAGCGTGGAGATGTTCAGATGTGTGATTTAAGCAATCCCTTTGGAAAATGAGTCTATCGAGAATATTCTGAATTTCACTATAACTAGTTCCTGGTTCTAATCAGACAATTAGTGACCATATACTGTGTTGTATCCTGTAATCAGGGCCGGCACTGGCTAAAGTCAGAGCAGGCAATTGCTTACAGCCTCTGGGTTGGAGGCGGGGCCATGACAAACCTATACACTAGTTCACCAGTCTAGACGGGCAGCGTAAGACTAGGCTATTTGTCCATTAGATACAAAACTGTCACTTACCTGAAATAGAACCAGTTAATGTCACCGTTTAAATCTAAGTCCCCACCCTCTGAATGCATTAAGACACTATGTACAGTGATGAACACAGATGAACATTAGCGCCATCTGAAGATGGATCATAATTCGCAGCCAGTTTATTGAGTGCTCGTTCCGCGTTAAAAGTTCAAATTCGCGTATGTATGACGCTCCGAAACCGAGCTGATCGACTGAACAGTGAAATTGCATCAGGAGCCAACTTTTAGAAAACTAAAGAAAAAGTAAAAGTTTGTAAATAAAAACAGCAATCTTAGATACTGTAGGTAGCTATAAATATAAGAAATGAGAAAAAGAAGAGCTGGTCCAGGTAATATATATATATATATATATATATATATATATATATATATATATATATATATATATATATACAGAACTTTGTTGGTTGTCTTTGGTTGCAGTTCAACTAAATCACCTTCGGGTCACATTTTGCATTTTAAGGCCACCAATCAAAGAAATGTTTTACGGTTTTGCTCTCGGGTGAACATTCATTCACTGTTTGATCTCCTTTCCAAATCTCATACATCACTCAGTTTGCTTGGGCCAAATAAAAGCCCTGGACACAAAAGTGCCAGTGATAGTCTACTGTACTGCATCAAGCTCTTGAAGTCCACGCCATGAGAGCATAAGACATCCTTCATTGAGATGGACGAGGCCATCATAAAATCACAGACTATGAATTCCCAAATGAAATGTCACGCTGACAGTTTATAGCGGTGCCCATCTTCGTAGCGACTCGTTAGCTTGACTGCTACCTGCTAGGCCCTGACAAAAAGAATGACACCCGATGGAGATCGTCTTGAATGAGCGATAATTTATGCCCCGTTTAAGTGTGAGGGAGAGTTAATTTTCATTAAGTGTTTTTCTTGACGGATGCCACTTTTTATTTCCCGTTTTTTCTTCCTTGTTTGAATAGAGCATGGAAATTCGAGGGTGAATATTTAATGCTCAATATACTTTATAAACTCCATGCAAATTTGCTCGTATTGACTCAATGACAGGGAAAATAGCGGGTTTGGGTCGAGCCACATGCCTGTTCGAATGTGGAGAAAGATTGATGGAAATGACATGTGTCCAAATTCTGCGTGACTGGATAAAGAAGATCGTGCAGAGCTTTGGTTGAATGTGTTCTGACCAGAAAATACAAGTTCATGTTATCACTTACATAATACTATCATTTAGAGTTAAGAAGTAAAGCAAATTCTGTCATCAAGTAAGGCCTGGAGACTTTTTTAAGTGGAGGAAACCCCCTCATTTCTTAAACTCTCAGAGCTGACACTAGAGACTCCTTCCAAAAAATTATTTAAATCTCAACTTAAATCTTATATATAGTTTTACATGCTTATGTTGCAATGTAGCTTAGAGTCTATCTAGCTACGTTTCTCACTTTAGCACTTAGCAAGCCAGCTAAGCAAAATTCAAAATCAGTTCAAAAGCAAAGGATATTCAGAATCCGTAAATTCAACCTCTTTTTGTACACATTGAGTCGACCCTTTTTTTAGACCACAAAATGAATCAAAATAAATATATACATAAATAATTCGAATTGAACACCCGTGAGGCATTCGGTGCTTATTTGAATGTTAGTCATGCAGAAGGCTAGACCTCGGATACACCACAGGCCCCGTTTAATTTCGCTCGATATTCTTGGCGGTCCCTGAGACGAGATTGGCAGCCCGTCCTGACTAACTTTAGTGTGTGACAGAGCGAAGCCGTCTCTCCCATGAGCTGAAGAGCAGAGAGAATACACAACCACATCAGGAGGAGAGAGGAGTTAGAAAGGAAGGATGCAATGAAGGAAGAAAGGAGAAGCAACAAGCGACCGCAAAATTGACAGGAATTTTGTTTTGCTTGTTTGTTTTGTCTTTTTTTTATTTTTTATTTTTAAAGAAGGCTCTTATGGGAGACCAAAATACACAGTCCACATCAAATACTCAGCCTGCCCATGTCAAGTTTGTCCAGAGAGTACAAGATGAGAACTCAATCACTATGATGTATTGGACCAAACAGACAGGAATCCAAACATTACGGCAGGGTGAGGAGATCATACGGTCACACAAGGACGTCTAAATTGGATAATAATAATAATAATAATGATAATAATAATAATAATAATAATAATAATAATAATGCAATCAATTAATATCTGATCATTAATCCTAATTGTCTTTATTTGATCCCTCATTTTACAGAACAACATTTACAATCTCCGAAGCAAATAAATTATGCATTTCTTAGCTAGCCTACACAGCACTATAAAAACTGCAGTGTGCACAGTAAGAAAATAACTAGAAAAAAATACAGTATAGTAAGATAAAATGTGGAATATAGGGATATAGCTAAAAGGTGGACAAAGTGAAAAAAATTTAGGTAACATACTTAAGGGCTAAAAGGTATCTAAAGTTAAAATAAACTAATAATAAAAAATAACCTAAAAGCCAAACTAGGCTAAAAAAGTTAGCTAATGTACAAGGTAGGCCAAAAGTTCAACTATGTCTAGCTAACAATAAAGGACACTTTAGCTAAATGTAAAAGGTACGCTAACAGTTGAAATATTTGGCAAATATCTAGCTAACAACAAAAGAAGCTAAGAGGTAAACTACGCTTCAGGTAATGTAAGATGTAGGCTAAAAGTTGAAAATTTTGAAAATGTCTAGCTTACAACCAAAGAAGCTACGAGGTAAACAACACTTTAGCTAAATGTAAAAAGTAGGCTAAAGGTATTTATGAAAAATAAAAGTTAAGCTGAAATTCTAGCTAGGCCAAATGATAACGTAATAATATGTGGTGAGCATATGGTGAGCTAGTTAGCTAATCAAGTGCATTCATTTAGAGAATGTATAGTTATTAGCATATAAATTTATTTTTATGATGTATTTTACCAGAACCCAGAGCAAGGGTCTGGATCCATGTCCACCTCCTGTAATCTGAGAGAGGTTTTTTTTTGTTTTACCTCACGTCTGTCACAAGCGCTTTGTGTTTTTCTTTTTCTTTTTTAAACAAATCAAAACAAACCTTTTGTTCTATAAGTTCATGTGTCTGAATGGATCTATTGTCTGAAGCGTGCAAGATGCAGCAGCACCTGTGCCTCTGCCTGAAGACAGATGCCACCATATTGGAACGATCCACTCGAGTGGTTTTAATGCAGCGAGGTAATGCGAGGATAAACGGTTAAACTCGGAAAGCGTGCAGAACAGACTGCCAATCAGTGCGCAACTCCTCTGCCGTCAAGAAAGTACCAGTGCTCTCAGCGCAATAGTAATGCGTGCTGTTGTGACATGTTATTACCCAGTCAAGAGTTTTGTAAACAGTTTCACAACACAATATCTCTGTTCTTTACACGGAGTACATTTTCTGAGGTCTGAAGCTGAATGTGGTTGTTCCCGTTGCCTCACGCCGTGTCAGGCCTTGATTCTATGGATCCCTGGTGCACGTGTTCATCTTTAAGTGTTTTCTTCATGGAATTCATGGTACACCTGGTAGTGGAAACTAACTATCTTTGTTAGTTTAAAACACACACAGGTTACTTTTCTTCCTGAATAAGTGCCCACCTGGACATTCTAGTGCCTAATATCTCCTACAGGTTGTTTTGGTTCCATACTGCGATGTTAAAGCTTTCTTAATCTCTAAACTACAGCCAAAGTATTATAAATACACTATTTCGACAAAAGTATTTGTACACCTGACTTTCCAAGCTATGTGGTTCTTCCCAAAGCTGTAACTACAAATTTATAGTATATAAATATAGTATAGTAAATAAATATAATATAGTATAGTGTAGTATAGTATAGTAATTGTATAGTATAGTATAGTATAGTATAGTATACGTTTATAGTATAGTATAGTGTAGTATAGTATAGTAATTGTATAGTATACTAGTATAGTATAGTATAGTATAGTATACTTTTATAGTATAGTATAGTAATAGTATAGTGTAGTATAGTATAGTAATTGTATAGTATACTTTTATAGTATAGTAATAGTATAGTGTAGTATAGTATAGTATACTTTTATAGTATAGTATAGTATAGTAATTGTATAGTATACTTTTATAGTATAGTATAGTATAATATAGTAATAGTATAGTATACTTTTATAGTATAGTATAGTATAGTAATAGTATAGTATACTTTTATAGTATAGTATAGTATAGTATAGTATAGTATAGTATACTTTTATTATACTTTAATATTCTATTTCTAGATCTATTTACATGTTGGACAGTCATAAAAAGCATTTCACTACATGTCATAATCTGTATGAATGTGTATGTGGCAAACACAAATTTGATTCGATTTCACTTGAGCTCGGAGACCCAACATGGAGCTCCAGCATGGCAATCCATGGATATCCTGTGCAAAAAGCAAGCTCCATGACACTTCTTTTTTCTGCCACCGAGGTGGTGGAATGAACTTCACCTAGATGTTCGAACAGTTGAGTCACTGGGTGAAGACCTCTTTCCTGAAACACAACTA
Source organism: Silurus glanis (assembly GCA_014706435.1). Taxonomy (NCBI): domain Eukaryota; kingdom Metazoa; phylum Chordata; class Actinopteri; order Siluriformes; family Siluridae; genus Silurus; species Silurus glanis. The sequence goes on along the minus strand of JAAIIK010000044.1, from coordinate 1,513,373 downwards.
AATTTAAACTTTCTCTGTTAGTTTTGTCTTTGTTTATATAAAAATATCATGCTTTAATTTCTCTCAACAGACTTATAAGCTGAAGGAATTTTAAGTTTGTAATCTAACGAGCCAGTGTTGATTTATTCATTGTTAGAGACTCAAAGCACTTTTGTACGTCGCTCTTTATAAAGGTGTCTGCTAAATGTAAATGTCAATGAAGATATGGTTCATATGAGTTGGAGTGGAAGATCTCCAGTTCTAGAGGATTGATTTCAAGGATTGATTACCTTTGGGATGATTTGGAACACTGCACCCCAGGCTTCTTCACCTAACCTATAGCAGTACCCGACTTTTCTAACACCCTTGTGTCTCAATGAGTCTCCTAAAAATGTAATGGAACATCTCAAAAGAGTGGAGATTATTATAACAGCAAATGGAGACTAAATGTGGACTAAGATGTCCACCAATTATGGCTTTGTGTCCCCAAAAATACAAGGGTGCCCATGTAGAGTATTCATAAACAGTAATACTTTAAGCTTAATTATTTAAAATGTGTTTTAAATGATATACACTTATTATATTATTTTCAATTGTTGTTGTTTACCCTCAGAATTCAATTCCAGAATGAATTAATAATGGGTTTCAGTTTCCTGCTGTGGGTTTTTTTCTGGGGTTTTTTTTTCCCTGCAAAATTATTATTCACTCTTTTGCGAGGTGTGTTTTTTGTGCATGACCCTGTGGGATGTTCAGGCCTCGGCTCTTGGCTGGACTCCAGTTTGAGCGTCGTGCCCTTTTGAGCCTGTGCGCTGAAAGGCAGAGCTAATCGTACACATGTTGAAGTGAGCGTGTAGCCCCGAGCCAAAGGTATGAATGAGATTAGGACTTTCATACAGGAGAAGTCTCCATAAATCTTCTAGTTCTGCCTCGGCTGATTTCGCTTCACCCTCCCGTCCCCTCGCTCTCTGCTCGGGCGCTACTACCGAGCTGTAATTACAGAGGAAGCGGCGGCTGCGTAATGCTCTGTAAACCCGGTGATATAAAAAAATTCACCTCTGTAAAATCACCAGATCAACACGGCATTTTATAGCAGTGCAGTGAAACAACACTGAGGAAATGGACGCAGACACGATATCAAAAGCCCTACCAAAAGCCCTACTACTACTACTAGCCCTGTTTCGGTTCATTCGATTGGATTGTAAAAGCATTTCATTCTCAATCACGTTCTCTAAAAGATTTTGATTTTGTGAGAACCTTCTACATTTCTAACTACAACCTTAAATGCTGTTTTGTGTGTGTGTGTGTGTGTGTGTGTGTGTGTGTGTGTGTGTGTATGTGTGTGTGTGTGTGTGTGTCTTAAGAGGTTTCTACATCCTGTGGTGTAAGCGGAGCAGTGGTGGCTCCTGTAGGAAGATTCTCATCAGCCTCCCTCGGAGTAAAACACACAGAGGATGGCGAATGCAGCTCAAACTAATGAACCCGATCAGAAGCAGGTCACAGTGTAGACAGATGGAAAGGAGGACAAGGAGAGAGAGAGAGAGAGAGAGAGAGAGAGAGAGAGAAACCGAGGAATACCCTGAGTATTTACTATTAGCGATGAGGCCTGAAATCTAGATAGTTCTCAGCTTCTGATCTCCACAGGAATGAGTGGATCACTTCTGATCACTTGGTTCCTTCAGTGAGATACACACTGACCCGGATGGAGTTTGTGTGTGTGTGTGTGTGTGTGTGTGTGTTCAGCTCAGTTTATTATCACTGTCAGAAGTTTTAGCACAGTGCCACTGCTATTGTTAATATTACACTGTATAAAATAAGCAAGACGTTATATAAGGTTCTAGCACTTTTCAAAAGGTTCTGTTAGACTTGAATAGCAATTTTTTTATGTTCCTGGGACCTTTGGAATTCAAATTCATAGGTTGATTAGCAGAGGTGTGAAGAGCTCTTGAAAATCATACCTTACAGTGAAACTTACTCCATTCTAAGTTCCAAGTCGTCGATTCCAATATGACTCGAATTTATGATTTTATTGAAAAGCCAAAAACAGTTGATTTGTGAGGTTTGAATTCTTGAAACACAAATCGAGTTGCACACCTCAACACTGCATTTACAATCAACACTACAGCTTCTTTAACTTCTTTAAGTCAGACAAAAATACAAAGACAACATAGTAAAGCAATCTACCAGAAAATGATCTTTAATTAACAAAAAATGACAGTATCATATCATAAAGTAGTAGAAGAAGATTAGTATTCAATAGACTAATAAAATTAAAGTAAATGATTGCAGATAAAGTAAAAGTAAATATTCCGATTTGACTTTGATTTGATGCACATCTCAGTCTCAGAGATTTTTATTCAACTTAAACAAAAGCTGGTTCTCAAAGGTTCAGTGACAGTCAGAGTGCGTTGACCATATGAGAACGAGATCCTGAAGGAAATAATAATAATAATTTCTGCTACAGGATCGAAAAGTATTGAACATGAACTTATTGAACATGAACGTGAACTTAATAAGGACACTAAGTTCATTATTGTCCAAATAATTAAATCACTATTAGAGTCCTAAAGTGAATTAAAAACTTTTATATGCAGTGAACCACTGAACACAACATGATGCTTTTTTTATCCGTTTATTGTTGTTTCTTTAAAAGAAACTGGACATATAGATGCTTCGATGCTCATTAACTGGAAGAGCAGCAAACAGATCAAACAAGTGATTTTGTGTGTGTGTGTGTGTGTGTGTGTGTGTGTGTGTGTGTGTGTGTGTATACAGCTCTCTGACGGAGCAGCAGACAATTAGCCCACACCTGCGCCGGCAGATTGTTCTGGCAGATCGGAGCTTGCTCACTCCCCCCATCATACCATCTGTCCTGGGCAAGGTGCTACACAGGTCATCACGTGCTGCCAATCGCAGAAAGAGAGATAGAGAGAGAGAGAGAGAGAGAGAGAGAGAGAGAGGGTCCTGTTTCTTGCTTTATTCAATTCTAGTGCTGCTCAGGTCACCAAACAAGAGGAGAAAAACAGTAAGAAAGAGAGAGAGAGAGAGAGAGAGAGAGAGAGAGAGAGAGAGAGAGAGA
>JAAIIK010000044.1:1460197-1481073 GCA_014706435.1 Silurus glanis | reverse complement strand
GTGTGTGTGTGTGTGTGTGTGTGTGTGTGTGTGTGTGTGTGTGTGTGGTTTGGACACACGTTAGGTGTGGCTTCAGCTAAGGATAAAGAAGAAGAAAGCCGAGATTCGGCAGGAGTTCTTCAATCTAATACGCTGTGTAGAGACTTAACAAGATTATTGTAAATGTATTGGCGCTAAGAGGCGAAGGCTAATGCTACACATTTACAAGCTACATACTGAATGCTTTGTTTTTTCACAATGCTAAACATTTAGCTTGCCTCATTAACCATATAGTAAAAGAATTTTATACTTACACTCTATGGACAAAAGTATTGGGACATCTGAATTTTCCAGCCATATTTGGTTCTTCTCCAAAGTATTATCAAAAAGTTGTTTAGGATGTCTTTGGATGTTCAGGACAAGGCCAAGAACATATGGGTTAGAGTGGAAGATCTTGAATGTCCTGCTATAGAGCTATTGAGCACCTTTGGGATGAATTGAAATGCTGACTGGATCCCAGGCCTCCTCACCATACCTACATCAGTACCTGACTTTATTATAGCTCTTGCAGCTGAATGAACACAAATCCCCACAAAATCTAGTAGAACATCTTCCCAGAAGAGTGGAGGTTACTATAACAGTAAATAGGGAATACATGTGGAATGGGATTCTCAAAAAGCACATACCAAACCTATGCTCAGGTATCCACATCCTTTTATTCATATAGTATATTTTCATTCCTCATTGTGTTATTGAGATTTTTCCCAGCATGCCTCTGGGTTAAACAGTACAAAATCAGTTTCATGTCCTTCGTTTTTTCTTTTATTTCAACGATTCTTTGCTCGGCTTTACCTCTCGCATTTGGTTGTCAAAGTCAAACAGTAAAAAAAAAAAAAAAACACTCACATATATATACACACACGAACACACAAAGGTTAGATCCTGAACTACACAGCGTGTTTAAGTCCGAGTTGTGACAGAAAGCCGTCTGGCAAGCAGACGAATTGCGAGCGTCGCAGCTCGACTGAAACTCTGCTCAGCTGCTGTGATGGGCAGCCAAAAGCCCTCCATTACTGTCAGTCTCGGCTCCTTCTGCCACCGCCGACTGAAGCTGCATTCATTTAGCGCCAAGTCCTGTGAGCCTTTCATTAAAGGCAAAGAGAAACAGATAGGTAGGGTGAAAGGGAGGAGAGAGAAATAAAGTAAAGACACAGAGGGAAGCATTAGAGACAGGGAGAGAGAGAAAAAAGAGAAAGGTATACTTTTTGTTTGTTCAGATGATGTGGGATTTTCAACAGATCTGTTCGCTGCATGAATGGGTCTGGCCTCATATGAGCGTGCACACACACACACACACACACACACACACACATACACACATAATAACTGTACAAAGCAGCAGATGGACTCCAGTCAGTAATTACAGACCTACAACCTGCAAGTTAGATTCAATTAAAAGAGGTCTAATAAATATTAAATTCTCCATCCGGATTTCTCAGAAGTTGCAACTCAGCAAGTGTAGTTTCGGATATAAAGGAAATCCAAGGTTTACATTTGAATACAATAAGAGCATTATTTAGGATTTATGGGCGGAGCCTTCATGGTCACCAGGGCGGAAATGCAAATTTAAGTTTGAATATTAGGAAAATGATTAAAATAGTGATTTTATTTTTTGTAGTATATTTAAAAACATTTATTATTAGGAATTTTGCTAGTGTATGAGAAAGAAAAATATGTATTTAGTGTTACAGAAATATGATCAACATTTGTATTTTCAGCATTATTCCAGGTTCTTGAAGACAGTTGTTATTAAAAAAAAAAAAAAAAAATAAAGAAAGTTGATAAAACATAATTATTTTGGGACATCCAAAAAATTAATAAACAGGGATTCTGTGGGTTTCACAAATTAATTAGTTGTTAGCAACTGGCTTTAACCGAGCCGTAAATGCTTTTTATTTTTCAGGCAAAGTATCGCTAAACGCGTAATTCCCCATAACTAATTGATAAAATTAGTTTTACGTCTGTGGTTCAATCCGAGAGAGATTCACACCAGCAACAGAAAGCTGATTGGCTGTTGCATGTTGGTCTTATTTGTAGTCGTGATATAGTAAATTATATTTGGACTTGCGAAAGAAAGAACTACAAGACTGTGGAAACTAACAAACAAAAAAACATGCTAAAGTGCTGTGGGAGCATTTCAATGAGCATTAGAAGTAGAGTAAACTTACTTAAACTTAAGACCTTGAACAGCTAATTTAAGACTTGGATTTTTAAATGTTAGACTTTTTTCAAGACCCTGAATAGGCCGAATTTTTGTTAAATATTTTTTTGCAATGAACTAATTAAGTATTGTAAGAAAAAATGATGAGGACAACGAAGATCGTAATGAAGAAGTTTATAACAGCGTAGCAGTGACAAAATACACGAAGCACTTTGGGTTCATCGGAGTCAGAAAGAACCCAGAGCAAACTCTGCCCAGATATTTTATACTGTTCTTCCCTTTGAAGTATAGACCGGAGTTATCCTTTAAATGTAAATTAGATGTAGGACATGCATGTGGGAACAAAAGGCTGTCGGGGCAGAGGTCAGCAGGTGGTAATCACCGGTATTCACACCTTTGCTGGCACCGGCCCCCCAGCAGGTCAGGATGCATGGTCTCAGATACCTTTTGGTTAGAGATAGTCCTTGATGGCTTGTTGCTTCTCCCAGACTGATTAAATGAAGTCTATGATTCTGATTGATACAACTGAAATTCTTTCAGTTTTAAATTCCAAAATTTGCTTGTGTTTCGGATCTACCTATAAGTGTAGCACATACAACGTTCCTTATATGTTACACTAATTTGAGAAACAATTACATTTTTTTTCAAAACTTTATCCCATTTGTGCCATATGGGTGATTACTGCGAAACATCAAAACAAAGACAAAGCCATGAGAATGTGACCGGTGTGTTTTAATAAAGATGAAGGTATACAGTTGTACTAACTGTTAAAAATACATTTGAGTTATAATTCCATTTTTTTTTTTGCAAAAAGCTACGATCCTGACATACGCCTTTACACCAATTTGTTTGAGTTTTGCATCAAATTCTTACACATTACTCGAAGGGGAAGTGGTGGGTCAAGATATTGGATGTCTGATCAGAAGGTTAAGAGTTCAAATCCTAGCACAAAGTTGCTGGGCCCCTGAGCAAGGCACCTAACCCTCAACTATAAATGTGTCATTGTAAGCACACATATAAGAGAGGTGGAAGCTTGAGAAAAGAATTGACAATCTGATTTGACAATGTAGCTCTTTAGTTGTGGACACCCATAGTAAATATTAATACTACAGTCATAACCTTGGGAGTGGGAGAGATCAATGAGGATGGACTATCACAGGTCATCTATTTGCATTTCCGTCCATTCCGGTCTTTCTGCATTTGATCTTCCTTTATCAGCTGGGCAGATCAGAGAGGCCGCTATGGACCCCGAGTTTTAAAGCGATTGATCAAATAATCTACAGTATCTATTAACTATTCAGAGTCGGAAAAGAGGAGTCAGGGACTATCTAATGCCCAAACTCCAACGTCTGTGCCATTAATATTTCAGTAGCAAATGGAAAAAGAAGAGCAGCGTCTCTCAGACGGATAGCTTCCGGCCCGATCAAAGAGCGAGAGATGGGTTTTGTCGGGAGAGTTTCGGAGTGTATGAGTTCGCTCTGCCACCTCCTATAACACGTTGGTTAAATAGGTGAGCGTGTGAGACGCGCAGCAGCAGAGCTTCAAGGTGTTTAGTGGTGCGAGCTCTCAGCTGAGCTAATCAGGTAAACTCGCTTTCAGGTGAGAGAGCCTGGGAGAGTGAAACCTGCTAACGCAGTGACAGGAATGCTCACACACACACACACACACACACACACACACACACACACACACACACTTAGACTCACTTAGACACACACATACACACCTGACTGTTTTTATCTAGCCTGAATTCATTTGCTCAACGTGAAAGTCAAACTGAGAGTAAATGAGCCCAGCAGGCATGCAGGAGTCATTTTGGAAATCTGCGGTGCGAGGGAATGACTGTGTGTGTGTGTGTGTGTGTGTGTGTGTGTGTGTGTGTGTGTGTGTGTGTGTGTGTGTATCTCTCCTGTATGTAGGAGATTATCAGTGTGTAAAAAGTGCAAGCTAATTATCAGGAGCTTGAATTGTACAAGATATTCAAGATGCATGTCTTCTAAAGTTTCGAATGCTTTCGTTAGGGACCGAAACCAATAAGAACAATTATTCTAAATGAACAGGGGTTTTAAATACGGATACAAATACGTATAAAGTATTGTATAAAGTTATATAAAGGTGTAAGTTTTGAGACTAATGGTGATAACTGGTGCTATTCTGACCACGTGCGTTATCACGTCTGCGATTTCATCACGGACAACAAGTTAGAACGAAGAGCAAACGTGAAATTTTGTGTAAAACTGTGCAAATCGGCCACAGCGCCATTTAAGATTTTATACTTTTCTTCATCATGGCATCTTTTAGCGGGTGGAATATATTAGGTAACAGGTGAACATTTTGTGCTCAAAACTGCAGCTCTTGTGGGATGTTCCTGGTCTGCAGTGGTTCTATCAAAAGTGCTCTAAGGAAGGAACCGTGGTGAACCGGCGACAGGGTCACGGGCGGCCGAGGCTCATTGATGCATGTGAGGAGCGAAGGCTGGTCCGTGTGGTCCGATCCAACAGACGAGCTCCTGTAGCTCAAATTGCTGAAGACGAGGAACCTTTTAGGAACTTTTAAAAATGTGCTTTGTTTCCAATGTTTTATGACAATTTATTAATTTTATTATTATTATTTATTATTATTATTATTATTATTATTTTATTATTTATTTAAAAATTGTATATTATTGTTTATTTTTTGTTCAGATATGGGTTTATTTTATTTAATGTCACTGCCTGTTTATAAACCACCATCTCCGCCATCACGTGTAATCAAGGCCTAGCGGCTATCGCATTAGCAACGTGTGTGAACAGTGACTGCAGACGGGATCCAGTCGGACCTGGGACTTTGCGACTGGACTTGTTGCATTGTTGCTGCTGTAAAGATCGCAGGGTTACACGGTGCTTGACAAGTTTCTGCTTAAGAGGATTTCTTTAACCCTTCACACTGTGAATGTGCACCAACTGGGCCCCAACGAAAACATAGTGTATGTGACTGAGTTGTTGGTTCATATATATTGCATACAGAACTGAGTTTTCTGATAGACTGTGTAATATTGTGCACTTGGGTTTTTGTTATATTGTTTTTTTGTATCTCTTTATATGTTTTGAGGTCTTTCATTTTACTTTTCATACCATTTTGATACCAGTATTTTATTTTCTATTTTCTAAATATTTCACACTCTACAGTTGTTTACTGGTTTCATACATTTTTGTTTAAACCACAGCAAAACTAAAATAACAGTAAAACTCCGGGATAAGAAAAATAGATGTGGTTTGTTAATTTACTAATTTGAATTTGTACTCTGGTATTTCATTCATTGGGGTTTCTTTATTGTAATAAGAGACTGGTTTAAGTAAAAGAATACTACCGGCCAATTCACCATTCAACTGCCGGGAATCCAGGTTTTCTGAGTTACGTTAAAAAAATATAAAATTGTAACCTTTTGGGTTTAAAAATAGGGTTACACGGTAATACTGTTAATGCTCCATGGGTCACGCCTGTTTTGGCAACAAAAGGGGACCAACACAATATTAGGCCGGTGGTCATAATGTCATGCCTGATTGGTGTATACCATAATCAAGAATGACATATTTGCTGATCCCTCTGTATAGGGTAATCATCAAGGACCGGGCAGTGTGATGCAGTTTCGAGTGTGTCTGGGAAAAAAATTGTGAAGAAAAAGAGGGGGAAAAAGAAAAACATAGGTTAACAATGCATAAAAAAGGAGGACGAGAAATGAATGGAGTTTTTCCCAGGGCAGGGTTTTAATGAGGGAGCGTTTGGGAGTCAGACTGCGGAAGGCTCGGAGGGATGTGAGGCTCTCTTGGCCTCATAGATTAGTGTGTGTGGTGGCAGGGGGTCCTCCTAAAGATGGGTCTTGGGGGTCATACACATTGTGTGTGTTCAGTAATACACCTCTAGCTGTGTTAAGCCCAGAGGGGTTGTCTGTGTTGCATATGTGTGTGTATATCCGCTCTGTCAGAGCCAGAAGAGCAGCCCGGCGTGGGCAGAACACTGCAGAACCCTTCACACACCGCTGGGGAAGTGGAGGAAACACTGCGGAGACACGGGAGATCTACATCAGAGCGTTAGGACTTTCTTTAAATTGAACAAGATACAGATCTGGAGTGTTTTATTTATTCTTCCTGCGAATTGTGTTATTGAATTGTGCTCCAACTCCCATAGGCTACTCGCTTTATCTGATGCATGAGACACAATAAAGGAATTGTAGTGAAACATCAATACAGTTGGACCAAAAAAGAAAGGCGGGGGGGGGGGGGGGGGGAGGGTGGCTTGGAGGGGATCACAGTTCTACCAAAAGGCAGATCAGCAAATTTTATCTTAGCTAGCTTCAGGTTTATTTCTGGACAGCACGGTAAATGTTGGTGGGGTTCATCGGAATTGGGGCGTTACTGTGGTTGAAAGATCTCTGGTGCAGCCCAATATGGGTTTTTGGCACACTCAATGGATAGATACAGTACATATTGTGTCACTGCACTGAACCATTAGTTTTTTTAAATACAATATTGCTTGCTTGGTGGTGAAAAAAGCCAGTATCAGTTTGGAATGTAGAGCACCACCTAGGAAATCATTAGCCTGATCCTACACAAAATATCTTCCTGTCGTCCATTTCAGTCTTGGAGGTCCACCTGGAGGCTGAGGCGTATTCCAGAAACCTACAGCATAGCAGAGTTAAATGGCAACAGAGACCACAAGACGGAAAGGGATGAAAAAATGAGTCCAAAGGAAAATCCACACAAGCAAGCCTTTATTATCTCAGATGCAGCTGATAGCATGGGAAACACGAGGGAAATCTCCTCAGAAAAACGCACACATGGCTATTTCTTTTCCACAGCAAACGTTTACATGTGGAACTCCATCTTCAAGAAGATCGTGTTGCCTGTAATTGACCATTCGTGTAAACTGCTGGATTTTGCTTTTAACTTCCTGCCGCCGCTGTGAAGGTGTTTGATTTCTCCCTGGGTGGGTTGGAGGTGCGGCTGCTTTCCCTCTTTCTGCAGCCATCCACCACATTACTGTGCATTTGATGTTGCATGTATTGATTGCGTTTAAGCCGAATCGCCAGTAATTATGCTTGCACCAGATTCCCAGGTTTAGTGAGTTGGTAAGGTGGGGGATGGGTTTTGGGAAGGATCATCAAGCCCACCCTGGTCTCTGTCTGACCCTCTCTTTCTTTTTCCCAAACTTCTTCTCTTAAGTATTCACATCCTGGCCACTGCATGTCAACAAGGCCTTTATGTGTGGGTGAGGTCATTAGAAGGGTAAAGGGGTGAAAAGTTCAGCATTTCCGCTGCTTTTTTTCTTTTCTTTTTTTTTTCTTATTCATTCCCTCACAGACCTGGAGGTTTTAACGACCCAGTGTGTAGCCTCACATGAAAAAAATATATGAAACAGCGGAAGTGTTTGTGGCCAGTGTCAAGGGTTTGGGATGAGGCAGGAGGAAGGACAGGAGGATAGGATTTTTATTGGGGGGGGGGGGGGAAATAAATGTAAAAACCTTTCTTTCTGCCACTGTAATAATGTTCTACCAGGAAGATAGGAAACCAATAGATTTTAGTGTATTTAAATGTAAAACAACTGGAATAGTGAATAGTGCTTTTGGAGGGAGTTGGTAGCCTAATGGTAAAGGTATTGGACTTTGGATCCAGGGGTTCTGTTTTTGAGTCCTGGCCATATCAGGCTGGCACTCTTGGGCCTTTAAGCAAGGCCCTTTAGTGTTTATAAAAGGATGCATATGTTTGTTCCTTATAATTGTACAGTAAGTTTATCTGTAATGAGTAAGAAAGTGGCAACTGTGGCAAGAAAAACTCCCTGAGATGCCATGAGGAAGAAACCTTGAAAGGAACCAGATCCTCATCTGGGTGGAACCAAATATTACAGTATCATTACAGTTCCATCATTGTTAAGATGGCTACTTTTGTTAGTTCTTTAAGCATCAGCAAATATCCAGTGAAGCAAACATTTGGTAGGATGGCCAATTTATGTATTTGGCAAACACCGGCATCTTGAGTGTCAGACAACTTAGCATGTGAGGTTTGTTTGAGGTAGTTTGGTGGTGCTGGGATTTGAACTCACAACCTTCTAATCAGAAGGATGTTCTTATGTGAGGTGAGGAGATACATTCAAATGTATCCCAATGGTGTTCAGTAGGGTTGAGGTCAGAGCAGGAGATCTTCCACTCCAACCTATGCAAAAAATACCTTCCAAAGACGTTCTATACATTTGGGTTAGAACATCTATACATTTGCGTGCCTTCAATTTTGCTTTAACAGTTTGGGAAGAACCACATATGGCTGGGAAAGTCAGGTGTCCCAATACCTTGTCCATATAGTATATTTATTTGATATGGAGTGAACCATGACTGAATGCTGTCGTATGATAGGAAAGAGCTAGCTGATGGTTGGGAGATGGGGAGAAAATAGAAGATAAACAGCAGAAGTGTAGATGTTTGGATCTCCTTGTGAGTTTTGGCAGACATACACACATTTTTTTCCTACGACCCCATTCACACTTTCTACAGATTCCTGAGTCACTTAAGTCATCATTCAAGCACACTTCTGTCTGTCTTTGCAGTTTCTACTCATCTCAGACACATCTCAGTTGATCTTTCAGCACAAATACAAAGGGAAGCCATGCCAGATAACCATCCATCATGACCTGAACTTGAGATACATTGAGAAACTGCAGTTTGTGTAATGGGGTAATTTTTCTCCAATGAATTCATATGGAAATTGTGTGGTGCTATTCGCAAAACGTTTGCGGTTTTGCGTAAGCACAGTGTGATAATCGTGCCGTCTCAAATGGCCTGTTGGAAAATTCAGCAAGATGTAGTGTTCTATAAATAACCAAATGATGTAGTAGAGCAGCCAGAGAAATAAAGTGTAGGACTTCATTTGATATTTGTGGGCTTGCTTGACGCAGGAAAGGTGGAGCAGGGGTGCAATAAATATAAAACTGGCGCACCATCGGCTTTAGAGAAAACGTTTCAGATTAATAAACTTTTATTTAATAAACTCTGGTTTTCCTTTGAGATTTTTTTTTCTCTTGTTTTCTTGTACAGATTCTCAATAGTGTTTGGTCAGTAGGTCTCGATTCATTTCCAGTAGCCGCAGCTATCTCACTAGCACGATCACCAAGGATTAGATTTATGAGCTTGTTTTGATATGGTGGTATTTTTAAAGGAACAGTTTAGGAATGTTTTTTTTGTTAGGAGTCTCCATTGTAAGCATCTTGAAAAGTGCCAAAACTGTAATTCTACACCGATCAGGCATAACATTATGGTATTATAACATTATGACTGGTGAAGTGAAGTGAATAACGCTGATTATCTCTTCATCATGGCACTTGTTAGTGGGTGGGATATATTTATTAGGCAGCAAGTGAACATTTTGTACTCAAAGTTGATGTTAGAAGCAGGAAAAATGGGCAAGTGTAAGGATTTGGGTGACGTCTAGATGACTGGGTCAGAGCATCTCAAAAACTGCAGCTCTTGTGGGATGTTCCTGGACTGCAGTGGTCAGTATCTATCAAAACTGGTACAAGGAAGGAACAGTAGTGAACTGGCGACAGGGTCACGATGGTGGTCCGATCAAACAGACGCGCTCCTGTAGTTCAAATTGCTGACGAAGTTAATGCTGTTAATGCTCAATGGGTCAGAAGTGTTTTGGCAGCAAAAGGGAGACCAACACAATATTAGGCAGGTGGACATTATGTTAGGTTTTCGTTGGGAGTGACGAGGATGGACAAGATTAGAAATGAGTTTATTAGAGGGACAGCGCATGTAGGATGTTTTGGTGACAAGGTGAGGGAGGCGAGATTGAGATGGTTTGGACATGTGCAGAGGAGGGACATGAATTATATTGGTAGAAGAATGCTGAGGATGGAGCCACCAGGTAGGAGGAAAAGAGGAACGCCAAGGAGGAGGTTCATGGATGTGGTGAGGGAAGACATGCAGGTAGTTGGTGTGAAAGAGGCAGATGTAGAGGACAGGGTGGTATGGAGACGGATGATCCGCTGTGGCGACCCCTAATGGGAGCAGCCAAAAGAAGAAGAAGAAGGACATTATGTTACGCCTGATTGGTGTACATTCTATTATATGCGACAGTCTACAGGACAAATACATTTGCTATTGGTCATTTCTCTGTAACGTTTGGAGCATTTTTTATACGTTTTTTTATTAACTTTAAGAGGAAGAAAAAGAGATGGTTGGTAACAGAACTACAGTTTAGAAGTAAAACGGGGAAATAAGCGTTTTAATTACGAATTACTCTTTAAGTGTTACTTCCATAAAACCTTTGAAAGGCATTTTTTAAGAACATAGCAGTCCATGAAGAAAAATATGGGGCATGATTTTCGTTATAATTCGGGGGAAGAGAGCTGATTGAGTTATTGGGTGACTTGATTGCAACTCTCCCAGTGGATTTGGATTCATTTTGACCCATTAAATTTCAATATTCTCTTGAATCCTCTTCAAATGTAGATGTCAGAACCGAAAACGATACATTCTGCATTTGTTAGCGTCCAAGTTTTGTGCAGATTTAAAACATTTTGATGGATATCGAACGGTATTTGTCTCACCTACAGTGTTAAGGCTGGTCAGATTTAAGTAAACAGCAGGTTATGAAGGAAATCCAAGGTCACCTGAAGCAGACGTTTCGAATTTTGCAGTGTTTGCACAGCTGAGTGAAACCATTCGCATATTGCTATGTTTCTGAGTCAAATTTTCTTTATTGAACTACATGTTTTTCTCCAAAATTCAAGTGTACATTGAAGTTGCTCGCATAATATTGTAGGAGAACTTGAATAAAGTATAATTAGACTTTTGAAACGCATATGCCAGATGCCTATGGGTTCATTTCTTCAAATGCCATTGAAACAGTTAAGCTGCGAATAGACTGACTTCCTGTTTGAAAAGACAAATATTATTCTACTGATATAATTCCCGGGCATATTTTGTATTCCGAGTGCATAGAAATCAGTTTTCAGGAGCTACTTTGAGTCCCTGAAATGGTTCCCGAACGCAGAGTGAGGAGGAAGCGAGTCGTCGAGTTGAACTCCCGTTCACACCCGTGTGTGAGTTCTTCATCACTCATCCAGAGCGATTAGCCTAAAAACCCCCGGACTTCATTAGCCAGCACTCGCACGAGCATTATTGGCAAATTAAAAGCCCATTTGCATAGGTGACAGACTACAGCAAATCACAACTCTGAAATGGGAGTGACCTCAAACTGCCCAAGGTGATGAAAAGTCTTTAATATGAGAGAGGAAGCCTGTCATACATCTGGCTAAATCAAGACTCGAACGGATTCCGGAGGATTTAGAAGAAATTTCCGTATTTTTTTTTTTATTCTTTTTTGAAGTTTAGGGCAATTATTTTCTCTGACAATTTTTTTTTTCTTTTGCTAATTTCCCTCAAAGAGGAGGGGGAAAAAAAAGGTGCATGACAGAAATTGACCTTTTGTGAGAGCTCTGTAATTGAGTGGCTTTTGATAAATGTTACCTTCTCACATCCCTGCGCTCTAATCTCTTAGTAATACCCAGACCTTGTTATGTTTCATTATAGATGTTTTGAAGTGATACGGCAGTCGAGGGGTTCGAGACGAGCGTGCTGCAGATAAACTAATCGCTCCTGGTTCGCAGGTCTTTTCCGAGAGCCCTGCCATTGATGAGTCGGTAATAAAGTATTTCACAGCGGCCGTGCGCGGCTGACTGGCATTTCACGACGTGTTAGCGCGAAAGCAATTATTATAAACAATAACGCATCAGAGGCAAATATCGCACTGTTTGTTGCTGAGACGTGAGCTGCTTAAAAGGGATCTTCACAAAGGCCACTTAGGAAACTTCAGAGGTGTCCTGTAGGGTTTGAAATTCAGCTATTATAACATTAATAGATAAAACAAGATTTTAGATGTCAGCCAAAGTGGGGGGACCGAAGATCTAAAGCTTTAATGGCAAGGCACTAAATAAATAAGTATAGTCTAGGTTTAGGCATTTATATGTTCTATTTATTTACATTTATTTATTCACATTCGTTTACACGTCCAGGATAATCAGTTCTCCTAGTTCAAGTGGATCCTATAATATTCCAACTTTGTTGTAACGGTTCGAAGAAGAACATATGAAGAACATACTGTATAGTTGAAAAGTCATGTATATGTAGGCCAACCTGTGGGTAGGTTGTAGTGGTCAGGCATTAGAACACGCACTAAATGACTCGGGTGAGAGCCGGATTTGCGGAATTACGTCCTCTTCCTGTAATAATCCCGATATCCTCCAGTTCCTCCAGTCTGTCTACCTGCCCTCGGAACATGTGTCCTTTTGATCCTCACAATCTCTTTCATATCCGCACAAGTACGATAACATGCCGAGCGATTATGAGTGATTATGAGGCGCTCGTGAGCAGCTGGAGCCCAGCGATGCCTGACCTTCCCTGGGTTTAAAGTGCAGTTCTGGCCCCAAGCGTGCTGCTCCGGCCCACGGAGAGCAGGATGTGATTAAGACGAGGCCTGGCTCGGGCTGTCCAGAGAACAAATTCCACGGTGAACAGAATTCAGATTAATTTAAGTAACCATTACCCCGTCACCAGCCACCAGAAAAAGAAAAGAAAAAAAAACCGCTTTATCCTGGTGCACTTTTTGTTTGAAAACTTTGAGTTACCTACAGCTGGGCTCAAAGTGAAGTCGGCTCGAGCAATTACACAAACCAGGGCAGAGGATAACCAGGACCAGATGTTGGACATGAACAGGTTAGACACACACACACAGATAGGAAAGAGAGCGAGTGAGAGAGTTTACTCTTTTGCCTTTGACCACCCACGATTCACTTTGAAAAGGTGCAAAATACTTCCTGAAGTCAAGCTGCAGCATAAAATAACATTGTATCACATGCTTTTAACACTTATATATATGCACCCACACACCCACACATACACACACACACAAACTGCCACCACTGTTTTCATTCATTCGAGTGTTCATTAGCATCATTATCATCCATTATCTTATGTTAATGAAGGTTTTTAAACATGTCATTCGTCAACCACCGGCAATCCAAGTTCATGCTCTAAACCGAACACAAACACACTTTCAGCACCAGCTCAAAATACTGACGTCTCAGATGTACACACGTATACACAGCTTACTGTGAAAAAAAGGGATTTCGTTTCATAGATATGGACTTCAACACACAAATCCATATTACAGGGTTTCTGCATGTTTCGCCAAGTCTTTTTAAGGCCATTAAGAATGAAATTTAAAACCTACATCAAAAACACACACAAATACATTGATAGCAAATGCCAAGTTTCGCTAAAGTTGCGCTTCCTCTTAGCTGAAAAATAAAATCCAGCTAATTATATATTATACAAAAATAATACAGCTAATTATATTTGGATTAGCAAAATAAAGAACTACTGTATAACACCACAGAAACTACCAAACGAAAAAACACTGTAAAGTGCTACGGGAGCTTTTCATTGACCATTAGAGGTAGCGTTACATGGACATTTGGAAATGAAGACCAGTTTAAACTAATTTAAGACCTGGAACAGCGAATTTAAGACTTTTTAAAGCCTAAAATTTTTTTTTTTAAATGTAACTTTTTATAACCCTGCGGAATCCCTGATATTGAAATGTTAACTCCCAATGCATGGCTGGTTCTGATCTGTGTCTCATTGTTTTGCATTTCAGATTTTCAATTGATTTCGAAATGGTCAAATTTGTAAAATAAATGTAAAAAATAATGTTGGATTTTTTCCCAGAGAAACCTCTTATAACTCTAACACATAATGTAAAGGAAAAACTGATTTCATTCACCATACATAATATATAAGGTGTTCAAGGTTCAAACAAAGGAAGTCAGTTTATTTAGAAGCTATGTATGGCACTGTATGGCACTTTTCTCTCTGCTTGATCCTCAACAAGAAAACAAACTCTGTAAGGGCATGTGGTATTTTGCATGTGTGCCTATTTGAGCATCCCATTCCACATTTAGTCCACATTTTGCTGTCATAATAACCTCCAATCTTCTGGAAAGATGTTTCACAAGATTTTGTGGAGATTTGTGCTCATTCACAAACAAGGGTGTTAGTAATGTCAGGTCCTGTATTGATGTACGATAAAGAGTCCTGGGGTGCAGGTCAGGGTGTTCAAGTTCAAGTGAATGTAAAATGTCATGCTACCAAATCCAAAGGCATCCTATATACAGTAATTGTGCGCCTCCAGCTTCGTGGTAACAGTTTGGGGAAGAGCCACAAACGGCTGGAAAACACAGGTGTCCCAATTCTTTTGTCCATATAGTGAAACAGGTGTCCATCTCCTATAATTAAATTATATATTATATATATATATATATATAACATATATATCATGTCTACTCAGAAATTATGTATGAAACCCTTGACCTTTTACGAAGCGTTTACGAAGCACCTTTTCATAGCCGGAAGGTTCGAGCACTTCACACGGTCCAGCGAAAGCACACGTGAAAGTTATCAGTCAAACATTTCAGGCAGAAACGGCACTCGGTCCATCACCGGGGTCATTCACACGACGCCTGAACACAAGTCATTACAGAAAATTACAGATAAGTCCGGGGAAAGTCAGGTTCGGCCTCGAAGTCCATTTACAGAACTAAAAGGTAATTTTGTGCGGCTTGATGAAAAGCGGAAGAATCCTAGGTAATGACTTAATTCGCTAATAGGAAATAATTAGAGCGCAGCCAGAGGCTAACTCTGCTAGCTGCACCGAGAAATATTCACCGCCGTGTTTATCTTTGGCTAATTGTTCTGAATAACCGGCGAATATCGTATTGGATTTGGAATAGGAACCATTTCATGAGTAGTAAATCATATCCTTGCGACTGATCCATTCTATTATCGTGCAGTCTCTGTGGTTTAACCCATAGCGTTGTTGGCTTCTACAATTCTTTAATTTTTCTTTTACAAAAGAGAATCTGGTGAGGCAAAAAAAAATATTTATGGCTACTTTATTATCAGGAGCTGCGTTCCATATAAATGGATAATAAATGAGACTTTGTACTTTAATTTTAGCATTAATACTTAACAATATTTCTGTTTTGTTTTGGTTTGGTTTTTTTTGTCACAAAATGTCACAGTGAGCCAGAAGTATGTCAATTTGGGAAGTAGCAAATAAGATTTGGTATGTACTTATGAAAAACTTCACTCCCTGATTCACCACAATACCACAAACAAGTGTCTGTGTGTGTTTGTTTGTGTGTTAACCACAGGAGAGGTCTGAATCATGAACTGTAGCGTGTAGCTAGCATGCACACGCCTGACAATACCTCGATTATAGAATTACTCGCGGCAGAACCGCTTAACCAATTAAGCCTGAAAGTGTGCCGTCTCGCTCGCGGTGCATCAGACGCAGCAGCAAACGGATCGAATACAAAATGCCAAAAATGCATGAGAAATTCACACAAAAAAGACAAAATGCTCGCCATTTTTGTTTGTTTGTTTTTTTAACTAAATCCTTTAACTCTTGGGAATAGGTAATCCAGCTCTGTGTATCTATGTGTGCATTGCATTTTTTGGGGGTGTGGTATTAGCGGATTTCTTCCTCATAGGAGGTTCTGGATTAGGATAGAAAGCCTTGCTCCCTGTATGCTAACATTAGCTCGACTTGCATAGGCACTGGCAAAGAAAAACGCAAAGCGAAAAAGGCTCAATTTTAGGGAAAGGTCAGTCACACAGACAGATAGCAGCCCTCGGACAGGAGAGAGCTAGCCTAGCTTAGCGGATGGTTGATGCATGGCTCAAGCACATGAGTCCTCATTGCTTTAACAATCACTTTGTCGTTTTGTATCAATCACTGTGCGTTACACTTTCCCTTTCTCTCTCTTTCTCTGTTCCTAACCCTTTGGTCACCCTCTAAAATCGTATTTAGAGCTGAGGCACCGCTAAAGGCTAACCGCCACATGATGCTAAATCTGGAGAAAAAAAGAAATGCTCAGCCTCAAGCAAAAAGGGATCAGTTGACATTTCTGTAATGGACAGTAGGACCTGAGAGATTTAGCATGAGGAAGAACAAGTGAAACACACAAACACACACATACACACACAAAAGAAAGAAAGAAAGAAAGAAAGAAAGAAAGAAAGTTGCTGAAGCAACCTTAGATAGATTTAACAAGTTTAGCCACAGCTAACCTTATAAGTAACCGTAGCTAGAATTAGCTATACAAATGACATAAAAAATTATTTTATATATTCATGACAACATGAAGGTTGTAGTAATAAACAAGAATTTTAGGTACATGAGCCACACCATGGGCAGGTCAGCCCTGATACACTGCTTCATGTCTAGTCAGCTACGCTATTAATAGTTAACCATTCTAGCTTCTGAAAAGGTTATGTAGCACCATGTGGTTGTCTCTAGATTTATAAGAGTACCTGGAAATGTCTAAATGTTTAGCTAAAACTTGCTAACTACTATGGCCTGATACCCAAGAAGATATTTACAGTAGCACTGAAGTCATTGGGGCATGTTATTAGTGCTAATTAATAGTTTGACCAACATCTAGCTAGTTAATAGGTTAAAAATAATTTAAATAATCATGTAGCTGTCTTATTTTTCTAATATTTTACAGAGTTTAAGCTTTTAAGTGTCTTATTCTTGAATGTTTTGTTTTTTCTATATAAATACATTTAATTAAAAAAAAATAATAATAATGTGGTGACCATTAAATTTGATTTGCATGCTTAAAATTAGTAAAAAAAACAACAAACAAACCAAAAAAAAAAAACAATAAAGATAGAGAACATTATAATAGCTTTAGAAATAGCCTTATTAATTATATATTTGCTTTGCTGTAATTTTATCATAGGAAATGCTGGATACATGTTTCAGAAATTTGATGTTACTTAATATAGCTAGCAGTGTGACAACATTTTTTAGATATTGTAAAACTTTTGGGCAAATTTACAATGTAATAGAAGTAGCAGTATGCTTCCAGAACTTTCCAATGGATCTACTGAATTAATGAACTCAATTTATTTATTAAGAGCTCGTAGATACAAGATGATTGAGCATTTCAGTGAGCATTAATTATTAGAGTAACTAAACACAGAAAGTAAAATAGGTAACTAATATGCTAGCAACCTGCTGTCAGGAAATGAGCTGAAGTATTTTGAATGTATTTAAAGACATAAGCTGACAGGATGCTAAGCAGCTGTTAGTACTCAACGTGTAACCTACCTATAACTAGCTCAGTGCTAACAATCGGATAAGTTTGTAAGGACGAAGCCATGTAACACTTTGAGTTCGGAGATCTCAGGATTGTGTTAGCTGTGGAAACGCATCAGGCCTCGTGTGTGTGTGTGTGTGTGTGTGTGTGTGTGTGTGTGTGTGTGTGTAATGTGTGTGTGTTTGTGTAAGGCCATTATCTTTTATACAGCGTACTGTATGAAGTGAAGCAGCTAAAACGGAAGGCGATGTGCAGCAAGAGAGGCCAGCGTAATGGGTGCAGACGCATGTCAGGTCTCTTTTCTTCATGGCAACATGGCCTTGGACATCACACACACACACACACACACACACACACGCGCGCGCACGCACAAGTACACATGCACTTAATTAACCCAAACTTTATGCACAACCTCAGATTTTCCCTCATGATGCCACAATATATATATATATATATATAGATGGTGGATAGGTGGCCCTGAACAGCAAATCCATCGCAAGAGTGCATAAGAGCAGGCGTAAAGGTGTCGGAGGTGAGGATTTAACAACATTAGGTGTGTGTGATCTGAGTGTTATCCTTAAGCAACATAGAGGGTCAACACCTCTGGAACAGAGCCGTCAAATTAGGAGCCCTTTGCCACTGGAGACGTGGTAACAACTACTAATTGGTGACAGCGAGCACACCCTGTTAAAGCAGTCGGGCTTAAGGGCAGAGGCGTGCCACGGGGGCAATTGTGTCTATTTGATGATGCTGGGATGAGCGTGTGAATCGGAGTGTGTGTTTTGACACATCGTCTAGCATGGCCTTGAGCAGAGGTGAGCTCTCGTGTGGAGTTTCTCTCTCTCTCTCTCTCTCTCTCTCTCTCTCTCTCTCTCTCCTTCTTTCCCTGTTTTTCAAAGTACTTCATTGTCAATAAAGTATGTTTACATACATTATTGCCAAAGCAACAATCGAACAGAATAGAAAAACTAAAAACCAATAAAAAAATAATAATAATCAGACTCATAAAAATCAGCAGAATCAGAACTCTTACATTTGTAATTGTACAATTGTAAAGGTAAAAGTATTCTGATTCTGCTGATTTTTATGAGTCTGATTATTATTATTATTTTATTGGTTTTTAGTTGTTCTATTCTGTTCGATTGTTGCTTTGGCAGTAGCACATACCATATTTATGACCAGGTGACCCAATAATTTTGGCAATATAGTGTATATCGCCTATATCTACAGTATATCATGGACCAGCTGATATAGACTCGCTAGGAGGAGTTATATAGTCAGACGTCTACAGGTTGAAATAATCTCCTGTGGTGTTAAAATAATAATAAGAAATAATAATAATATAATAAAGGTTCAGTGTAAGGGTTGCAATAAATCTATCAAAAAATACAGTAAAACAGACAGAAATATCGTAAATATGTGTGGGTTTGTATGCATGTGTTCATTTTAAACTTTATTAAAAGCAGGTAACTGCCTCAAAATTGAAAGGTATAAACTTATAAAAAGAACTCGCCTGTTTTGAAACCGTATCAGGTCCCCAAGCTGAGTTATTTTAAGCTTCTTTTTTCTCTCTTTCCCTTTGCTTCCCCCCGGTTTATATTTTCCCTCCTAAAATTACTTCGTTGTCACAGTTCAGCTCATTCCATTTCCTGATTTTTTTTTTATAAACAGCCAGGAGAAAAGTATTAATTATCCTTGTACAATTTAATGCACCGCGTGTTTTAACCTTTCAGGTTTCCGGTAAACAGCAGCATAACCAGGCATATCCACGCTAGCAAATGTGATTTATGACAAGAACCTTTAATTCGGGTGCGTTTTTTTTTTTTTTTTACTTAAATAGGTTAGACGGCAATCTGCATGCATTTCGATGCGTGCCACGAAAATCCCTTCCTCTCCTCCTCCTCCTTGTCTTCGGGGCTCGCCTTTAATATTCAAGGATGATTTTTGTCCACATGCATTTCGGTGGGTGTCACCTTAGATTAAATTATTAGTTGTTTTTTTTCCCTGCGTCGTAGGCCGAAGGCCCCTTATTTACTGGAATCAATGAAACAGTAATGAAAATCCATTTTTCATACTCTCTGCTCCTGCTGACTTTTATTTAGTTAGCTGTGTCTAAGCAAGCAATTCATTCCGCCTAAATGCCAGCTGAAGAACGGAGGGCATTAGCACAGGAAGGGTTAACTAGGGATTGAGATGGCTCTGGGTAGCTACACATTCTGACACATGCGCGAGTGCTTTATCAAAACGAATTGCATATAAAGGGTAACCAAAAACTCAGGTACATCCTGCGTGTACTATGAGTTACACTAAATATACGGACAAAAGAATCGGGACACCTCACTGACTTTTCCAGCCGTATCCGGTTCCTCCTTAAAACTGTTAAAACGATTCTGGATGCGTGAAATGTAGCCTTCACTTCAACTAGGAGACCCAAACCTAATCCAGCTTCATGAAGATATGCTTTACATGAGTTGGAAGTGTGTGTGAAAAGATCATCAGAGCTCTGACGTCAAACCAGGAACTTGGAACACAGGTTCTCCTCGCTTACATCAGCACCTGACTTAATGATAATGATAAACAAATCTCCACAAAATCTGGTGGAACATCTTCCCAGAAGAGTGGAGATCATTATAACAGGGAGTGGGGATGTTAAAAAAAAAAAAGAAGAAGCACATACTAATGTAATGCTCAGGTGTCCACAAACATTCGTCCATGTTGCTTTGGACATTATTTCTTTGAATAATATTACCTAAAAACTCAGCTGTATAAACTTTTTTTTTCCAGCAACTCGATCAGCGTTGCTTTTCGGCTGAGTCACGCGGCTAAAGAGGCCGTTACGTGATTTGTTTTCTCTCTTGAATGGGGTCCTTGAGAAAAAAAACGTTTGTATGTTTACCTCGCTAAATGTTTACCGCCGAACCACGAGGTCAATTAATTTAACGGTGAACATTGTACGCTGTTCAATTCCTGCATCTCTTTTGTCTTTAATGAATTCTCTCTATTTCTCTCTCTCTTCTCTTTCTTTCGTCCAAAGTAAGCCATTTAATAAGAATAATTCCCTGTGCGCCAGGGCAATGCTTTTAATTTAAGGTTTATTGGTATAATACGAGACTTAGGAATGATCGTGTTGCACACATTCGGATGAGGGATGGGAAGATGGAATGGCTGGAAGCGTGTATATTCAAATTGGGGGTGGAACAACAGGGATAATCAGCCTTACTGGGTCATAGCACATGGTCCCTCGATACTGCCATGGCATTTTCATTAAGGAGGAATAGACATGGTTTCTCTAAAGCATAGACATAATGTTTCCTTGTCTGACTCTAAAGTAAAGACAGATTAAGTATCGGATCCTAAAGTACAGAGACTGAGATTAAGTATCTGAGGGTCACAGAGTCACACTTTATGTATCTGCCTCTAAAGCACAGGACACAGATTAAGTATCTGACTCTAAAACACAAAGGCACAGGTTAAG
>JAAIIK010000044.1:1385559-1404040 GCA_014706435.1 Silurus glanis | reverse complement strand
ACACACACACACACACACACACACACACACACACACACACACACACATACACACATATGTCCAGCAGCACAGATGAGGCATGTCTTCAGGACACACAGAGAGATTGTAAGGATACATATGGTCCTCTGTCTCTCTCTGTCTTCCTCTGCCCTCCTTTCACACACACCTCCGGCTACACGCTCACAAAATAATGCACTCGTTCATGTACATTTCAGCGATGGGCAGTATTTACGAAACGTATTTCAAATGCGTATTTCACATATAAACTAGGATTTTGTCATTTGTATTTGATACGGTTGAGGGAAATCGCTTTATATTTTGTATCAAAATACTTTAACCTTGTAGACACCTCACTTTACATCATTAATATATAAAATATCATTGAACAACGATCTAGACATCCTATAAGCCCCCCTAAGGGCAACCCCATAATGTCACTAATACAAGACGTTATTCAACACTTCAAAGTTTTTACTATATTTAAAAAAATGCATATATTTTAATAAATGCGAATGTAAAGTGATATGATATGTAAGGCTAAAAGGCTAAAAAAAAAAGTACGAAATTGACAATCACATGGGTTACGATCAGTGCCTTATCATGAAGGATCGCCAATACCGTTAAACTCAAGCACCAGCTATGGCGGTGAACTTTTCACCCTCTTTTACACTTCTCATTGCAGTTTCTACATACATACTATCATGTTATACAGGATGCAGGATGGGATCACCACAAATATTAGCGACAAATATTAAAGTAACAAATTCAACTCAAATCATCCACATAAACACAAGTGTGAAGAAACTTCCATGAACCAGAACACTGGAACTATAGGGACCAAACGACAAGTGCATACAGTAAAACAATAACAATATATTTTTAACGTTTCTTTTAAATGATATTACACATTACATTATACATATTTTTTTAATATTAGAACACTTTTTATTTTTTATGTTTTTTTAATCATTTTGCTGATTATAGCACTCAGCCAATCAGATTTAAGATCTGTTTTTTGAATCGGATTTCATCGATTCATTTGAAACATTAAAAACCATCATTTGGATGCAAAAAAATCCAAAATGTAACATCAACATTATGAACATATTTGAAAAACAAAACAAAACCACCCTAATCTCAGCCGCAGCGTTTCTTCATCAGCGCTGATTTTTACAGGGAAAAGAGAAATAGAGTGCATTTGTCTTCGACAGTAAATCGTGTGGTGGATTAACATGAAAAACACTCCCACGTTTGATTCAATTTCCATCTGCCGAAGCTTAGCTCGAATGATTACGGGTGTATCTGCAGGATTGGATCATTCCGGTTTGCGGAGAGAGAGAAAAGCTTACACCTGCTTACCAGAATTAAGCTGAAGCCTTAATGAACATTTAGACCCATCAAGCACAGCAGATAACTCGCACTGGCAAAACCTGCACATCCGCTCCACACTTCATTTCAGCTGAGAGACACTCCACACACACACACACACACACACACACACACACCTGTGCTCTCTCTTACTTTCTCTCTTCAGATAAAAAGATAGATAGATAGACGGACGGACGGACGGAAAGACAGACAGACAGACAGACAGACAGACAGATAGATAGATAGATAGATAGATAGATAGATAGATAGATAGATAGATAGATAGATAGATAGATAGATAGATCAGTGTGTACAGATACAGTGTATGCAATGTGTACAGGCATAGTGTGTATAGATACAGTGTGAGGAGGTAATGTGGTAGTGCAGTAGAGTGTATTTTGTGTACACATTAGAAACATTGCTGATACAACAGCAAAGTTCAGGTGAATGAAAGTGTGTAGCTGTAAAAAAGTGGACCAGAGAGAATTTTAGTTGTCAGTACTTTGGTATGGAACTGCTGGGTTTTTGTTTCTCACGTTGGGATTATGTTGTAAAAACACACGCTCACGTGTAAAATGCATTCATTTATTTTTTTTATGTGATGTCGGTGAGAAAGACTCGGTTTCCTTCTCTTTGCTTTTCTTTACTCCGCACATCTTTACCCCTCCTTCCTTCCACCCGACTGCATTCTGGAGCGTCAGGCGGGGGAGTGATGAGGCTCCACGCTAAAGACAGTTAGCGGATGTTAACTTCCCACTGCGAGAATTTCTCCAGGTCGAATGGGAAGCGTTCCACTAATCATCCGCGCCAGGAAAATACCAGCTGCGGCCTGTGCCAGGATGATCGCTCTCTTAGACCTCTTACCGCGCCACGCGCTAAATGAAAAATCTGCCGTAGCCCCGGGGAGACGGGCCGAGCCGACGAGCACGCGGGGTGTTTACGTAGACGCTGCGACGCAGCGCCCTGAACAGGTTTTCTCCTCCACTGTTATTGTGCAAAAAAAAGCAAAAAAAAAAAAAGAAAAAGCAATCACAGAAGCCATTAGGTTAGAAAGAGAGAGAGAAAGGGGAAAAAAAAAGAAAGAAAACAGTAAGAAGTGCAAAAAAGATCAATGTATTTACACGTTTCATTTGCGGTGAGCTCTTAGAGGCTCATTAATTTAACGCACAACTCCACAACTTCTGTTCCTGAATTGTTTGAACCTCTCTTCTCCTGTCAAACACCCACAGAGCCGCACGCAATTACAGTACATATTAGAAGCAGCAAAGAGGAAGAAATTCCCAAGATGCCATATGTTGCTCGATGGCTCGTGCGTACCGTTTCATCAAAAACTGAAAAGCCAAACTCATCAGAGAGTAGAGGTAGGAACGTGTGTGTGGGGAGGTGGTGGTGGTGGTGTAATAGATCTCTATTTGGATGCAGGATGTAAGTCCTGGCAATATAAAAGCCGCTCACAGTCAGACGGGCCTAACAAGGGCAATGAATTTACACCCATTAGACCTCTGAGCCCAGTAACGACCAATCAGCTCCACTGGTTCACCACAAAGGGGGGTACAGGAGCGATTAACATCTTTTCCACACACACACATACACACAAAACACAATGATAGATAAGTCTTGGGGTCTATATAAAGCTATCTGACTCCAAATAGAGCTCTGTCAACTGTAACCTGTACAAAGTTTTGTACCCTTTCAAACACAGATTCTTGGCTAAATTCATTAGCAGAACATATGCTAGCTTGGCTTCTCTGTGTCACTTCCTTTCATCTAATCACGTGACCGAGATCCTCTCACCGTAGACCTGCTATTAAAGAACTACATTCGAAATTCACAATGCAAAATATGTTGACGGCTAGACAGGAAATACAGAGAAGATTCTAGAATCTCTTGTCATTTTTCTACGTTTGCAGCCCGAATTCTTCTTATCGTGCCGATTTTTCGCAATTGTACAATGAGTTCGTCGTACCTGAACACTTCGTCGTACATAAAATTCACTGTAGAAATGGCTAGCTAGCATGGTTTACACCGAAAGATGAACATTTGCTAGCTAAGTTGAATTGTATGTACAATAGGCTATAGTGAAAGTGTGATTAAGTGATCGTTTGTGCTGTTGTGACGGTTTCCTGCAAAATAGACAGTTATCTAGCTACACAGTGGTTTTTATTTTCATCTGATTAGCAAGTTTTTAACAGTTGTGTGCTCCAGAACATCTACACGCTAATCTCAAAGGCTCTGGAAACATTTTGGGGTAAGAACAGGGCAAACAGTTT
Source organism: Silurus glanis (assembly GCA_014706435.1). Lineage (NCBI taxonomy): Eukaryota > Metazoa > Chordata > Actinopteri > Siluriformes > Siluridae > Silurus > Silurus glanis. The sequence continues at coordinate 1,400,402 of JAAIIK010000044.1, read as the reverse complement.
GTCTTTATTTTGTTCGACACAAACCATTGGAAGCAAACCTTATCCTTTTTTGGTTACGCCTGAGCGTTCCAGTGAACACAAAGCAGAGGTGGTGTCTATTGGATGCAAAACAGTGCCAGGGATGAGGTTATCAGCACAGGAGATACTGTATAAGAGCACTTGTGATAGCACTATGCTAATTCCTAGTAAGGGAAATAAAAGTGGCGCTTGAAATAAGTTCCTTAAACACTTCCTGTTGACCAAACACAGGCTGCTGCTGTTTTTAATCCAATTGGCTCTTCATGTGTAAACTAATCTATGCCTTAGCAAGAGCTCAGACACTCACTCACTCACATTGTTTTTCTCTGTCTGTCTGTGCTCGGTTCGCTCGCGGTGATAAGAACGCCAAGCCATGGGCTTTAGCCTCTATTCTTCTCCTCCATGATTTTCCTCTGTCTTCCGTTTTTATTTTGTTTGTTTGTTTTTTTATCATCACCTACCTGTTTTAGAGACCTTTTAAAGATTAAGGTCACTAGCATTCCAGGCTGCTGAGTGCCTTAAACATATTTAAAATTCATAAGTCAAGAATTGAAATGAAAAGCTTAGGCTTTCTCAACACAAGTCCTCACAACAATGAGAGTCGGGATACTACATATAAGAATAGCTGACAGCAGGATTTTTTTTTTTCTCTCTTTAAAATATTCACACAGCTCGATAAGCCGGAGATTCTGACGGACACAAATCCTATCCAGTCACATCACAGTGATATATTTCAGATTGAAGCATAACATATCGCACGAGGCTCCGAATGTGGAAAGGATAAATCTTTAAAAAGGATAAAGACTGAAGAAGTATGGTGTGTTTTCTGGCACAGTGCCAGTATGTTGTCCCGTTTGTATATGATACAGGATTCTATGTGCTTACAGTCCTGGGTTTTCCTTGTCATGTTTTTTCATTTTATGGTGTGCCAAATGTTTTCAATTGGTTAAAGGTCTGGCCTGAAGTATTTCATATTTATTAAAGGAGTTTCCAGTTCCAGAGCTCTAAAACAGTCAATATTTTTTTTCCTAGCATGGGGTGGAGATAATCAATTATTGTTCAACGGCAAGTTTTTTACTCTTTACATAAGAAGAACAAAACTTAGACCTCTGGCATAATAGACATCCTCATGCATACAACAATTACAACAATGCAGCTTTCAGTGAACAACAAAAAAAACGCTTGTTTTGCCTTTTTGACAGATGTAACGGCACAAATTGGATCCATTTACACTTTGCAAGGTTCCCCTTCTCGAGCGCAGAACCGCTGTGGCCTGGTTGTACTTTTGCACAAACACAAACATACACGTGTCAGGGATGTACGCTACTGCTCAGCCCTATCCCGGATTGTCTCTTTTAAAGAAGAGGAGCATATGTAAGTTAATGGGCCGTAATGAAGTGTTTATCCAGGAGAAACCTCAGGTTAAAGGCAAGCTGGAGATCAGGAATCATCTGAGCGCACGCTGCCTTCATTAAGGAGCACATCTGGACGCGTCGAGCAGACGGATGGGCCAGGAGAAGATTCTCTACAGCCATCAGACTGAGTGAGCCCCACATACACGCACACACACAATCTCACACACACACACTAAGCCATATGTCATGTTCATTGGACACGGAGCATGATCAGGCATCGTTTTTTTTTTTGTTCGCATTAACATGTTGCACAAAGCGTGTCTCTTTTATTTTACAACCGAAATGAAGACGATAAAAACAAACTTGAGCTTTGTACTTTGAGTAGAACTTTACCATAACATATTCACTATGTGGACAAACGTTTGTGGACACCTGACCTTAAGATTTTTATACTTTTTATACATCCCATTCCACATGTATTCTCCTTTTGCTGTTATAATAACCTCCACTCTTCTGGGAAGATGTTTCACTAGATTCTTTTGAGATTTGAGCCCATTGGCCACAAGGGTGATAGTAAAGTCAGGTACTGATGTAGGTGAGGAGTCTCTTCCCTGAATGCAACAGAGAAAACAGTCCATTTTTTTAAATGATTGAGGTCCTTCACTATCTTCCTAGACCTGATCCGGCACTGTTTGCTGTAGATGTCCTGCAGGTCAGGGAGCTTGGTGCAGATGGTTCGCTCAGTTGACCGCACCGTCCTCTGTAGGGCTCGCCTGTCCTGCATGGTGTTTTTTCCGAACCAGGAAGTGATGCTACCCATCAGGACGCTCTCAATGGTGCAGGTGTATAAAGTCCTTAGCATCTGAGAGGGTAGTTTAAAGTCCCTTAAGCGTCTTGGATGGTACCGATGCTGCCGGGCCTTCTTCACCAGGGTGTTGATGTGACAGGACCAAGAGAGGTCCTGTGTAATGTAAACAACTAGGTACTCGAAAACTGTCCACTCTCTCCACTGGGGTCCTGTTGATCTTTAGCGGTAGGTATGACCGCTTCTACTTCGTGTTGAAGTCCACTATTAACGTATTTGTCTATGTAGGACTGATACTTTGCAAAAACCTAGTTATGAGCCAATTTGAGTTTTCTTTTCAGCCTGCATATGCATAAAAGTGTTTCTTTCTTTAATTTCTAAAACAAAAGAAAACACTACACACTGAAGACAAACTGAAGAACTTGTGACCTCTCTCTTTTCTTCCTCATTTGTCAGTTGTTTCGGTTTTAAAAGTGCCTGTTGCATGAAGTCGATTACTTCTGCTGAGAACTCCAGCCTGTGAGTGATGTTAGCCATATGACAAACGAACAAAACCTCAGAGTTTCCACTCTGTACGCGATTTTTCATACGCTATAATATAAATTCAGCCGCAACGCCGAATCCTTGTGTTCGCCGGTGTTTATCAATATTTAAACAATTTAGTCCTGGGTCAGCAGGAGGACTTGAAATGCCACAGAACCGTGTCTATTTCCACAGCTGTGAAACGCATCGCCGGTGTACTGGGAGGTATTTGTGGAGTAAACTGTAAAGTAAAATCAAGGATTTGCTCTTTCATGAAAGCAAAATTGATGTGTGTTTGTACAGAAAGGGATATTGTATGGCTAAATGTTTGCGCCCAACTGACCTATTGTAACTTTTTATTCCAGATTTATTCCTATGATAAGCTTTATTCTTCTGCGAGTGCTTTACACTAGATTTTCAGGCATAGCTTTGATGATTTGCTGATCACAAGAGCATTTGTGAGATCAGGTACTAATGTCGGGGGTTCAGTTGGTGTTACAGTTTATCCCAAAGGCGTTCTTTGGGGTTGAGGTCAGAGCTCTGTGCAAGACACTTATTTATGCATCTTCATAAATAAGGCTGATGCAATTCGTATATATTAAAGATCCATTGCTAAAAAGGCCCAGCAGAGGTTGTATTTTCTACACCAACTGAAGAAATTCAATCTACCACAGGAGCTGCTGAAACAGTTCTACTCAGACATCATTGAGTCTGTCCTGTGTACATCCATAAGTTTCTGGTTTGGTTTAGCTACCAAATCAGACATCAAGAGGCTACAACGGTTGGTCAGGACTGCTGAGAGGATTATTGGTGCCCCACTGAACAACCTCCAAGATCTTCACTTCTTCAAAGTGAGGAAAAGGGCTAAGAAAATCACTTTGGACCCCACAAAACCAGCCCACTCTCTTCAAACTGTGGCCTCCTGGTCGGCGCTATAGAGCACCGTGCACCAGAACAGCCAGACACAGGCTATACAGGCTATACTCTCTATATATACTATATGCCTGAACAAATAAAATATTCATATATAAAACTAAACACTGTCCATCATAACTGACACGCTTATACATGGAATCTGAATGGTACATTTGTAAACTGCAAACTTGTAAAAAAAACATATCTGTACATTCATTTAAACAATATCCCTATTTCTGTATAAAGTGCATTATTTGATTGTCTGTTTAATTATATTTTGTTATATTATGTCAGTACTTTCTCCTGCACTGGAAGCTTCTGTCACCAAGTCAAATTCCTTGTGTGTGTAAACATTCCTGATTCTGATTTATATGAAGGAGCTACCAAAGCACTGCAAAACGATTCACCCGTTATGATGCAGTGCGATCCGATTTCAATTTGATTTGATGCAATGCAATACGATGCAATGGAAAAAAATACAGTATGATGCTATGCAATTCAATATGGTACAGTTCGCTTTTATTTTCTTGCTACAGACAGACAACAAATTATCGATTTACTTAATTGCCTTTTAAAAAAATGGCCCTTTCACAAACAGGCCTTTGTAATGCAAAAAAAAAAAAAAGGAAAGATTAAATAAAGCCAGCTGTTCTTTTCCTGTTCATGTTTATGGGAAGATGCAGCTCTACCTCTGCCATGTTACTCTCCTCTCCAGAACTTCAGAACCCAATATGACATACTGTACCTTTGGACATTTCATTGGATATTGGTGGTTTGTATAATTGATTCTCTCCCATTTGCATTGTTTAACACACAAACGCACAATGTTGAGACAATCGTGTTGAAACTGAGCAAAAAAAAAAAAAAAAAAAAAAGATGTTCTCGCACACGGACCTACAGACCCATCTCGTTCGAATGAAAGGAGACAGGCATGCATTAACGTTTAACGTTTTTATTCAAACATAGTGCAAAACAGCTGGAAGGAATGAGTGTAGAGGTTATATACTACATGTGTTAGGGTGCACTCACACAAACACACACACTTATCACCTCACAGCTTTTTCTTCCCCATAGAAACCTGCATTCTATTCTAATCCAACCAGCAGCAAATATTTACTCGTTGTATTATTGCGCCCGCTGTGGGGTCGTGCCAAGATTACGGCGCCTGAGTGAACTGTTAATACTAACACTTTCGCTTTCCTGATTTTGGTTTTTTTATTCCTAAACACAACAGGATAAATAATGTCATTGTAAAGAAAACGGATTGTTCAGCAAATTCTTTCTCTGGTCGCTATTGTTGCAGTATACACGGCTGAGGCGTTCCAAAGGACCGAGGAGCAACCCGGGCCTTAGGAGAAGCCAGATACACATAATAACATTCAGGACAATAAAACAGACTTGATATGAATGGCTGTATGTACTCTATGTATAGATCCTGCATATGATGCATTAGAGATTTTGTATGTTCTTGTTGTGTTTATGGAAGGTATCAAACAGTCAGGGGTGTGCTGTTGATTATCATCATTCATGTCAACATTAAACAGAATGGCCGCTACTAATGGAAAAAGGTGGTTAATTTCCATATCATAGATACATTACAGATGTTTTATTGCTGTGATACAACAAGAATTTGTCAAAACTAGTAATAAAGGGCAACATGTCATTATATTTATTTCTAATAGATTTAATGTTGCATGTAATGATGACCTAGTCACATTATAACAGCCATTGCGAGCTTTTTCCTGGATTGTTTCTGTCACTGGAATAAATAAATAAACCTTCAGGTTACTAAGATTCTGAAAAAGGGCAAAGCTGTCTGTCCTGAAGATGTTCCTATGTCTGATTTCCAGTGGTTGACATTAACAAAGTGAATGTGATTGGTTACTGTACTTAAATATCTTGAGATCAGCTGACTCCAGTTGATTGGGCAGACTTTCCCCCAGCCCTCTCTACACTGAGCAAAAAAAATCTGTTTTCTCTTTAAACTCCATCTAAAAATCAGCGTCTGTTCCATGTGTTCGTCTTGGTGCAGCCTGGGTGAAGATGTCAGGTTTAATCTGACAGCAAGGTTTCAGATAAAGTGTCATATTTTACTCCAATTCACAGGTCTTTCCTGTTAATATCACAGCCTGCCAACTATCAGCTCCAAGTGAGTGCTAAAACACTGAGGAGGTTTAATATTACAGTGAACGAAGCCACGTTGATGCTCGTACTAATGGATCGTAAATACCACTTATTGTTTTATTCACTTTTTTTAGTGACAGCGAAATAATGTTCTACTTTAATGCTTTTTTTTTGTGTCAGTCTGAACTTTATTACATTCCCTTTTCTTGCCTTAGGGGTGAAGACACCAACCAATTAGTCCCTATTTTCTGTTATAATAACTTCCACTCTTCTGGGAAGACGTTCCACAAGAGGACACCTTACACAGACCTAACCCTGACAACACTGCAATAATGTAAAGCATTCTTCTAGCACGGCTCTACTGGTTCCACCTTTACTCAGGGTAAAAGTTTGTCATACATCAAGACTCTTTCCTGTTCTGTCAACGAGGTGGTGGAATGAACTTCCACTGGATATCCGAACAGCTGAACGAGGTGAAGACTAAAACACTTGAAGTAGCACTTACACTAACCAAGCATAGTTTTATGACCACAAATCAGGCAGAACTTTATGAACACCTGCCTAATATTGTGTTGGTCCCCCTTTTGCTGCCAAAACAGTCCTGACCTGTTGCTCATTTGCAGCATGAACTTATTCAGCAGTTTGAGCTACAGAAGCTCATCTGTTGGATTGGACCACACAAGCCAGACTTCGCTCCTCACATGCATCAATGAGCCTCAGCCGGCCGTGACCCTGTCGCCAGTTCACCACTGTTCTGCTCTTTCTTGGAGCACTTTTGATAGACACTGACCACTGCAGACCAGGAACATCTCACAAGAGCTGCAGTTTTTGAAGATGCTTTGACCCAGTCGTCTAGACCAGTGGTCCCCAACCCCCGGGCCGCGGACCGGCACCAGTCCGTGGGTCAATTGGTACCGGGCCGCACAGAAAGAATACATAACTTACATTATTTCCGTTTTATTTATTATCCTATTCTGAACGATGTTTTATTTTGGAAAATTACCCGATTCTCTCTCACATCTGTCTATGAATTACTCTTAATGCATGTCATGATGCCTCGGTCACATGTCTTACCTCCATCCGCTACCTTCTTAAAGGGGCTGCTCCGGCCGCTAACACATAATACATTACCGCTAAATTCAAACCCCCAAACTAGCAAAAGGAACAAAATACAACACAGTGGATTTACGTTTATTATTATATTTAGAAAATACCAGTTTTTATGCCGGTTGTATCGTTTTATTTAGTTGTATTAATCCGCCACACCTTAAAGGCCGGTCCGTGAAAATATTGTCTGACATTAAACCGGTTCCGTGGCACAAAAAAGGTTGGGGACCGCTGGTCTAGACGTCACAATTTGTCAAACTCGCACAAATCCTTACACTTGCCCAGTTTTTCTGCTTCTTACATCAACTTTGAGGACAAAATGTTCACTTGCTGCCTAATAAATAAATCCCACAAACTAACAGGTGTCATAATGAAGAGCTAATCAGTGTTATTCACTTCGTAATGTTATAATGGCATAATGTTATGCCTGGTCGGTGTATCTTCCCTGTTTGTTTTATGGTATCCTAAGTTTGCACCCTAGTGAACCAGTGTTGATTTATTCATTGATAGAGACTCAAAGCACTTTTGTACGTCCCTCTGGTAAAGGCGTCTTTTAAATACTGTAAATGTAAAGCATTTTTTTAAATACATGTAGACTTTCTTCTACATGGCCTGGTGTTGGCTGTAAAACTGTAGCATTTGAATGTGAAAGCTGTTCCTATATCAGGCTTCATCTCAGAAAACATCATTGCCCCAAATGCCTTTGTTCAATCTGCTCCAATCCAAGAAATGACCTGCGCTTTTCATCCATGTATCTGACACTGAGAAGAAGCGAATGATGGGCAGAACAGCGAGCAGGTCCGCAGAGACGTCCAACGAGTGCGATGCAGAGAGAATCAAGGAGAGCTTGTCAAATGTCTTTAGCATGCTGAAAGCACAGAGGAATGCAAATGGTTGTAGGAGAGGAGAGAACGAACGAAAGAATAAAGAAGGAAAGGCTAAGGGAATCAAGGGAGAAGAGGCGGCTACAAAGGTAGCGCTCCCTACGGCCGTTTTATTGACAGGGATGACAACACTCCCCTGACACGCCATTAATCCTGACCATCACACGCACTTCACTTCACAACCTAACTGACAGCGCAGAAACGGAGCGAAGCGAAGAACGGGAGACAGCAAGAAAGAAACGAGAAGCGACGAATGCAAAAAAAAAGAAGAAGAAAAATCAGGGACCACCTTGGTTTGTCAAATAGAGCCTTCTTCATTCCATACACAAGCCGGGGGGGACTTTGTCATATCGCCTTTCAAAGGATGTACAGAGAGACAGGAGAGTAAAGAAAGAGACAGGAGACGGGTTCCTCTGCATATGTTTACGCAAAAAAAAAAACCAACTTGCGTTTCAGGACGCCGATCTGGAACAGAAGATTCTTTGAAAACAAAACGCTCTGATCTTCTCCTCATGCCAAAATAATTGAGGCAAACAAAAAAAAAAATCTTTCACAAACTTCAAGGCCACAATGAGAACCACACGAAGGCCTCGTGAGAGCATTCGCCTTTGCTTGTGCCTTTGTGTGTGTGTGTCTCTGTGTGTGTGTGTGTGTGTGTGTGTGTGTTTGTGTGTGTGTGTGTGTGTGTGTGTGTGTGTGAGTGTGTGTGAGTGTTTACATGCCCTCCATCTCCTCTCTTAATAAAGTGTGTTGGATCAAATTAAAAGGTCTTGGCTCCAGGCATGTGCCGTCTGGCTGTAACCAATTGTCTCACAAAATATTTACACAACGTCGAGAGAGTGGTGTAATTGAAAGGCTTTTTGGAGGAATAAGAAGAGAAAAGAGGAAAGGAGTGGAGAGGCGAGGTGAGGAGAGACGAGGGTCATGTGCACAAGGCCCTGGTGGTGTTCACAAAGCAGCAGAAACACTGCGAGGTTGGAGCTCCGGGTCCGAACACAACGCACTCACTGTAAACTGTTTGAAGAGATTTAACAGCACAGCGTTCACATTCCGATCCCAAAGCACTCCTCACTCGCTCGCTGCATTTACACGGACGCTGAAATGGGACTGTCACTCAGATATTCATAAAACTGTGGCATTGATAAACAAAATATATATACATAAATATGGCATCATCTTGAGGGACACCAAGCAACTTCATCTTGATGATTCTGTTGGTCTTATGGGGAGTGAAAAGTTTTCAGCTCAGTGGTTAGGGCATTAAACTTTGGATCGGAAGGTCACATGTTCCAATCCCACCACCAAGCTTAAGCAAGGCCCTTATTCCTCTCCTGCTCAGTTGTAAGATGCTCTGAGTAACGGTGTCCTCCAATTTTTATTTTTTTTGCTTTATCTTCAGTAATAGCTTTTACAAGGAAAGGCATGCTTCAAGACTTTGCTCTGTTCAGGAGCTGAGGATGGTGGAATGAACTTCCACTTCACAAGCAGTGTTTAAACCACTATAGTACTGAATTCAGCACCTTCCCAGTTTGAATGTTAATATTGACAATGACATGCACTGATCAGGCATAACATTATAAGCGCTTGCATAATATTGTGTTGTCCCCCTTTTGCTAACAAAACAGTCCTGAACTTTCAAACATTACCAGCATTAACTTCTTCAGCTAATTAAACTAAAGAAGCTCATATGTTGGATCGGACCACACAGACCAGCCTTCGCTGCCCATTCGCTTGCCCATTTTTCCTGCTTCTAACACATCAACTTTGAGGAGAAAATGTTCACTTGCTGCCTAATATATCCTACAAACAGGTGCCATGATGAAGAGATAATCAGTGTTATTTATTATTTTACCTGTTGTAATGTTATAATGTCATAATGTTATGCCAGATCGGTGTGTACATGTATTAGAATGTTCACTATATGGACAAACATTTTAGAAAACTTGACCTTTTCCAGCCGTTTGTGATTCTTCCCCCAACTGTTTCCACAGCGCAATTGGAGGCACACAATTGTATAGGATGTATTTGGATGTAGTGGCATGACATTTTCCATTCACTTCAACTTGGAGAACCAAACCTGTTCCAGCCTTGACAATGCCCCTGTGCACAAAGCCAGCTCTATAAAGATATACTTTACCTGGCTTGGAGTGGAAGATCTTTGAGTGGCTTTCTCTTTCTCTCTGAGCTCAACCCTATTCAATACCTTTGGGATAAATGTGAATGCTGACTGCACCCCAGGCCTCCTTACCACACCTACATCAGCAACTGACTTTACTAACACTCTTGTGGCTGAATGAATCTCCACAATTCTCCACAAGCACACGCCAAAATCTATTGGAATCTTCAAGCTCTAAATCAATGCTTTCAGCACTCATGCGTCTGGTTTTTTTGAAGCAGCTTCAGCACCTGACGCACAGCACAATGACTCTTTGGTGGACCATTGCGAAGTCTGGTTATTTTTAGAGGACAGTAAATCTGTACTGATATACAAACTGCACACCGACTCTTCTAAAATATATACAAGTTTAATTTCTATAGTATTGTCCCTTGAGTAGATATACTACAATGGTTGCTGAAATGTGAGGGGTGCACTCACTTTTGAGAGATACCGTATATGGGTGTTGTGTTTTCCCGAGTGTCCCGATTTGATGTTTCTCAGACATGTCAAATTATCCATGTAATAGCTGCTGAGACTTGGATTCATACGAAGTTCCTGATTGGATTAGACATGTTACAACTTCGGATTCATATTTGGAGGCCAAAATTACGCTAATCACCCATTGCTAATGAATTTGGGAGCATAAATATTGGCACTCATGATGTTTAAGTAAAGATTTTTTTTTTAGCAGCCTGGAGCTTTGGGATTCTGGATGCGGAAGTAATGTGCCGATGTAATGTGCATGAAACAAAATTCACACACACACACCAATAAAAATGCGAGTAACTTCGGATCTGGTTCAAATCTGTACATGTATTTAAACAGTGTGTGTGTGTGTTTTCATTTTCTTATTATATTTATATATTTTTTTTCTTTTTTCAAATCAATTTCACTCCCATTGATTTCCAATAAATTATTTTTACAGTAATAATCGAAACAGAATTTGACCCAGTTCACAAAACCGGATCTGCGCCACCTATACCGAGGCAACAGAGCTCTGTGAGCTTCACTATCCTTCTTCCCCCCTCCCTTTCTTTCTTTCATTCTCTCTCTTTACTCAGCTGTCCTTGATGTTCATCTTGTATTCTGATGCACAAGCTCTATCATTATCTCTGCCTCTTGACGCTGCACGCTGCCATCTTTGCTACATCTGCACTTATCGCCCCGGGCAGCGACACGGCTCTACGGTTGATCTCGTCTTTTACATATCACACTCTCTCACCCTCGCTTCCCCCCCTCTCTCTCTCTCTTTCTCTCTCTCACCCTCGCTTCCCCCTCTCTCTCCGTCTTTTTTACCACGCAAGCTGAGAACGTTCTTATCTGTGGCTGCTGTGGCTGCTGTAGCTGCTGCACCACTATACATCACATCAAAGCCCGTTTACTTTCGAGATAGTGCATTAGGTTTCAATTTGTATGATAAGTTTAGGACTTTATAAGTTAATCTTTAGCACGAAGCTTGACACCTCCACACAAGTAGCCTAAGTAGGGCAAAACCGGAGATTAAACGCCACCACGGCAGATATGCTCAATGTTCCGGCCTGGTTCAAGTTCTTCTTCATTATAGTGTGTGTATGTGTGTGTGTGTAGACTTTTGGAAAAATCTCCAAGCACACACAGTGAAGGTGATTTATACAGTATTATGCAGCTGTGTGAGTAGATGCAGGCTATACTTACAATCACATTGCAACAACTAAGATAAAGATACATGGAAATTTTCTTTTTTATTTCTGATAGAATGCCCAGCCATTAGGGTTGCACAAGCCTTAGTGCCGGTCCCAAGCCCAGATAAATGGGGAGGGTTGCGTTAGGAAGGACATCCAGCGTAAAAACATGTGCAGCGTAAAAACACAGCGGATGATCCGCTGTGGCGACCCCTAACGAGAGAAGCCGAAAGAAAGTAAGTATTTCTGATAGAATGCTTGTTCAAATCATGAAAGTTTTGAGTCCCTTTCAAATAATATTTTTACTTATTTACATAAAATTGTTAAAGAAGTGAAGGAAAGAGTGGAGTAGTGTTGAAAAAAACAAAACATTGACGTGGTACCTAGAAACTTTTAGCTACAGAGTTTGTGTGCTTGTTTACCAAGCTAGCTAGATAAATTAGCGAATGTTCACTTTAATCACAGTGAGGGTATATACTGACAGACTGTTTTACTGCTAAATATATAAATAGCATATATAATATCAATATGTAAAATTGAATGTGGAAGCCTACATGTTGTATAACGAGTGTGCGCTGTTTGACTAGCAGCTAGCATATAAACTCTGTAAGATGACAGGAAGAGCCTGGGGTTGCCTTCCTAAAAAGCTGTGCTTCCTTATAAACAGCGATGGAGCGACCGGTATTACATCACTTTTTCCTTTTATTCTAGTATAGTGTGTGTGTGTGTGTGTGTGTTTCTCCCCACAGACGCTCTGCCATTTCAATTGCACTTTGTGTCACATCGCAGCTGTTTGCAGGTATAAAGCGAAGAAGCTGAGCAGATGATTTGTACTCATTCAGCTTATAGCTCTCAAGGGAACACTGCTAAACCTGTGTGTGTGTGTGTGTGTGTGTGTGTGTGTGTGTGTGTGTGTGTGTGAGTCTCCAAACACAGCACTTTCTTTCTCTCTGATCTTTCATATATCCTCTTTGGCTCATATACACTAAAGCCTACAGGAAGAGAACTCCATAAAACACACACACACACACACATACAGGACAAAGATTTTCGAATCTCCTCCTGAAGCGACACTTAGCTTTTAGGCTGTTTTATTGCTAGCCGAGCGCTAACTAAAATCCACAACATAAAAACGCACCTTGAATCTGTTTGAAAAAAAAAAGTGCGAGAATGGTTTGATTTACATCATACGGTATGCGCTAGGTTTGTGCTAGCTATATAGTCAGGTGAGCAAAGCAAGCTATGGTATTAGCTACGTACGCACAGAGGCACCATCGATCTCTTTTCTACTTCTGTCCAAGCACTTTTGTCTATAATATCTCAATATATGTTTAATGAGAGGTAAAAAATTATGATAGCAAAAGCTTATTTGGTAGTACTTCTTATGATTTTTTTTAGTCAAGAGGGTAGGAGTTTAGAGTGGGGAATTTATAAAACATCAGGATTGCAGGAAGTAATAATCTAAGCTGATTATTCCGATTTGTCATGTTTACATGAAGGCCAAAATATTTGTGGCTTGGCCAAATATCATCTACCCTTTCTAGGAACAGACTCTGTCATGTTCACATTCACCTGGTTACTAATCATCCACACTTGTTCACTAATATAACTGATTATAGAGAAGAATATATATAATAATTTAGTTTATTTGAGGGACCACACATGTAGGACGTTTTGTGAGAGAGGTGTGATTGAGATGTTTTGTCATTTGCAGATGAGGGACATGAGGTATATCGAGAGAAGAATGCTAAGGATGGAGGTGCTAGGTAGGAGAAATAAAGGAGGAGGTTTATGGATGTTTTGAGGAGGACAGAGTGATTTAACCTTTTCTGTACATTACAGTACATTGAAATTCTTTCTTTGCATATCTAAAATCGTTAGGAAGCTGGGGACAGAGTGCAGGGTCAGCCATGATACAGCACTCCTGGAGCACAGAGGGTTAAGGGCCTTGCTCAAGGGCCCCAGGAATAGAAGCTTGGTAATACCGGGGCTTGAACCCATAAATTTCCGATCAGTAACCCAAAGACCACTAAGCTATCAATTCCTCTGTGATATGGTAAGTATGGAGATGGATGAGCCACTGTTGTGACCCCTGAGAGTAGCACCCAAAAGATGAAGAAGAAAACGATAAATATATGAGAAACATTAGTTGTTCCAGCCCTTTTTTATTACTAGATTTCTCAATACTGGCTTGCCATCACTCCAACCCACGTCCAGTTGTCAAACGGAAAGAACCTCAAATACAAGACCCAAACCTGCTCCAGCATGACAATTCCCCTGTACACAAAGCCAGCTCCTGGAAGTGATGCATTCCATGGGTTGGAGTGGAAGATCTCCTGCTATGGAGCTTCAGAACCATATTGAACACCTTGGGAATTATTGTGAATGCTGAATGCACCCCAGGCCTCCTCACCTCACCTACATCAGAACCTGATTTTACTAACTGAACGAATCTCACACGAATCTCCACAAGCGCACTCCAAAATCTAGCGAAACATCTCCCCATAAAAGTGGAGCATCTCAGGAAATGGGATGGGATGAGAGCAAAGATCTCAGCGTATTTTCTGTAGTGACTCTGGGTTTTTTTTCCTCTCTCTCTCCAGTGTGTTATTCTGCGGCTGCTACGGCGGCTTCACACACCTCAAAACTGCTCCTTTCACACAACTAAATTGCTCGAACATAAATATAATTATGTTTTACAAGCACGCTCTTATCTCTCCGGGGCCGTGCTCGCCGTGTGTGCCGGGGTTAAAGCGGCGGAAAGCTCTTTAAGGTGCCAATGTCACAGAGGAAAGCTCAAATGTTATTCGAACCTACCGCTTATTGGAGTGCTTCAAATGACACGAGCATTCCTGTAGAAAAACCAAGCATTATTATAAGGCAATTACTATGGAAATATCCCATAATAATTAGAATGCACTGTTGTAACACAGGAACGCTGAATTCATAATTATTATTGGTCAGAATAAAAAAAATAATAATTTTTTTCTAAATCCAGCTGCAAAGGTTTCATTTTGATGTTGTAAAGTGGACGGTGCACGATCACAAACACGCAGGCCGACAGGTTATTAAAAGAAAAATAATAATAATAAATATATAGATCCCATGAAAGCTATAATAAACACGAGATATCGAGTTATAGCGTTCACATTTGTAATATCTGCTTGGCTCCTCTGGAACCATGGGAATCTCGGCAATCGACGTGTTACTATTCAATTTTGCAAGATCACACACACACACACACACACACACACACACACACACACACACACACACACACACACACACACACAC
>JAAIIK010000044.1:1365613-1376682 GCA_014706435.1 Silurus glanis | reverse complement strand
GTGTGTGTGTGTGTGTGTGTGTGTGTGTGTGTGTGTGTGTGTGTGTGAAAGAGAGACTGATGAGCAGCAGTGGTAATTAAATAACACACTTTGACCAGGCACTCCAGATAAAGAATGATGAGGAGAATGATCACACATGTATTTCATAGTCTGAATCTTGACCCAGACTGGGATCTTGCTTGAGTGTTCCAGTTGACTACACACACACACACACACACACACACACACACACACACACCCCCACACACAAATACGTGAGAGAGTAATTCTGCGTGTCACAGGCCAGAATAGAGAGGCTTTGTGTATGAGCAGGGCCACGCATTAACGCTCAGGGAAAAGGGCGGTAATTAAAAGCTAAAGCGCGAGCGCCGTGGGCCGTGACGGAGGAAGGTGCCGGCCGTCGCTGTCCTAATGGAGAATACAGCAGGTAATTGTCATTGTGCTCGAGGCGTCGCCTCCCATTAAACCTGCAATTCATCTTCGAGCCGAGACGTCCCGAGCAGGTACGCTGATTTATTCCAGATTAGCGCTGACCGAGCCGCACGACGTGGAGCTCGTTTAAAAAAGGGGTCACTATATTTGTTTATCTGGTAAATTTTTTTATACGATGCTGTTCAGCTTCTTTGTTTATTCTTTCACAAGGTGTTTTCAATAACCACAGACTGCCCTGACAGCAGTTCAGGCTCGAACGTATATTTGTAGTACAGCAGTGATGGACAATAATGAAGTAAATGTAATTTGTTAGTGACATTTTGTAAGTTAGTATAGTAAGTTCCAGTATAGTAAAAAACAAAAACAAAAAAAAAGGTATATTTGTTATATTCGGTATAAGAAAATCCACCTTGCTGTGGTGAAATGATTAGTGCCTCATATCTGGATGCATCACATGACTCATTTCCCTGTAACTGCATGGCCCTCAGTGTGTTATCTCTCACTAATCCGAGCGAGCAAGTGTGAAGTCGCTGGGTGAAAGAAAAAAAAAGTCGGAGGCAAAGGATTTTTCGAGCATTTCTTTTTTTTTTTTTTGCATCGTCGATTTCACATTATCTGACAGCAAGGCGAGACGTAATGCTTGTTTCCTCGAACAAAAACAAAAGACAAGCGTGAAAAGTTGGAGGCCTCGTCCCCCCGAGGCGCAGGATGAGAGGCAGCACCTGCGAGAGCAGATGGAGGCAGAGAGCACGAAATGTGCCGAGGTACTTTTTTAGCGCGGTGCAACGCTACCTGCTGTGAGATGAGCGACGTCGAGCTACGACGTTGACGCTCCTCTTCCGAGAAGCTGTTTGAGGGGGGAGAAAAAACACGGCTCTCAATTTAAAGCCACAAATTACAGCAGAGAGATGGAAGAGAGCAGCACTTAGCCCATCACGGCCGTCACGTCACGTCACGCCATGCCACGCCACGGCTGCTTCTTTCAGACTGGCACAAAATAAAAAAATGGAACCAGAGCCGGAGAGAGCAAATGCACTGCACCGTTTATCAACTCGTCTGCAGTATAATTAAAACAATATCCAAGACTTCCATCATGTGCTGTTCTCTATCTCTCTCTTTCTGTTTCACAATCTCTCGCTCGCTACGAGAGCAATCAGCCCTATTTGTGTGTGTGCGTGTGCGTGTGTGTGTGTGTGTGTGTGTGTGTGTGTGTGTGTGTGTGGATCGCGAGCTTTACCCGCTGAGACGATGTGGTAAACAAATCCAGATTGGCCAGTTACAAATAAACGGAAAAACTCTCGCCAGACCTTTTTTTGACACAACGGACGACAAGTTCAGGGAAAACGAGTGCAGTGACAGACATGACTTGAAGTAGGGATGAGTCTCTCATGACTTCCCTGTCACTTTCCCGTTCTTTAGATTCTTATATTTCACAACGTGACCCCTAAGGGACAAATCGGGGTCGTGGGGTCGGTGGTGACGCAGTTCGCGTTCGCTTTCTACACGATGACATGAAGGTCTCAGAGCACCTCTCTGTAACTCTCTGCTAAAACTTCATTCCTTCACCCTGCTTTTGGATTCCTCCTGTCAAACGGAAGCACATAAATATATTAATAAAGAGTCGACATTGCCATCCGGTTGACATCGGAGGTCATTCGTCAAATCAAATACGGGACAGTGAAACCTCAGGGGGACACACACACACACGGACATACCGAGCGATTTTCTAATGCAGTTGGTGTTCACCCCGATAGCCAGACCGCAAAACGTCAAAGGACCCATTTAGACCGGTCCCCGCTACCCAGGTCCCAGTCATGTAACACTTGCGCTGAGGTTCGGCTGGACGTTTTGATAAAAAGTCTCTGAGAAGCAGCACAACAGTGCGACAGACGCTAACGTCCCTTTCCATAACCAAACAGCAAAGCCTACAAATCCCCCCTGTGACCAGATCCCCGATACACACCAAGCTTAGCGTGGCTTTGACCTCGAACATGCCTTACCCAATCACCAAAAACCTCCTGAACACAATGATACCCAGAGACATGGTACAAAAAAAACAAAAACAATCCCTCATGGCACTGCTTTCATTTAAAACCTTAAAATAGTACCCAAGTGAAAATCTCCACAACGTATTGCTCATGAAGTCTGAAATCTGTTCGGTCTATTTGAGATTTAGAATATTAACACACTTCTAATACATTCTCAAACGTCTCTACTGTATAGTCACATAATGAAGGTCCTTGAATGTCCCCTGTGACCTCAGAATCCTGTCCTGGAATCTCAAAGCGGTTTTCTGCTGCTTTTAATGGACATAAACATGGCCTGATGCTTTTTCTAATCACCACTGTTGTAACGAATGGCTAGTTGTCCCATCCTCTAACTTTTTCTTATCGACAAAGTGTTTCAGCACCGGATGTTTTTTGTATTTCACACCACTCTGAGTTGGACAAGCCACCATATCGGAGAGCTTCATTCTAATACTTGATGTAAACAAAAGCTCTGCATGAGACAGTGGTGTAAAGTTTTTGAGTAAAATATACTTTATTACCAAGTCATTTTTGGGCTACTTTCTAGTTTTACTGAGTAATCGTTAGGGGGCGCCACAGCGGATCATCCGCCTCCATACCCCCTGTCCTCTACATCTGCCTCTTTCAAACCAACTACCTGCATGTCTTCCCTCATCACATCCATAAACCTCCTCCATGGCCTTCCGCATTTCTCCTTCCTGGTGGCTCCATCCTCAGCATTCTCCTACCGATATACCCCATGTTCCTCCTCTGCACATGTCCAAACCATCTCAATCTCACCTCCCTCACCTTGTCTCCAAAACGACCTGCATGCATGGTCGCTTCCTTCTTCTTCTTCTTCTTCTTTTGGCTTCTCCCATTGGGGGTCGCCACAGCGGATCATCCGTCTCCATACCTCTCTGTCCTCTACATCTGCCTCTTTCAACCCAACTATCTGTTGGAGTTGGTGACTTTTGACTTGTAATGGAGTTTCGCACTTTTACTTATTATTTTCAGGTTCTCTTTGCACACCCTGCATGACCGTACTGCAGGTCCTGGGTCTCCTGGGTCTCCTGTATGATCGTGACCTTGAGTTTGCTGTCAGTACTCTAAGTTTTGCATGTTCTTCTTCCAGCTTCATCCTGGGTGCCCTAGTTATCTCCTCAAAACTTGAAATTGCCCAGATGTGTGAAAAAGTGTGCCTGGTGCCCTTCAATGACGTTCGGTCCATATTCCTGTTCTCACCCAGCGTTTCCAGGATCCATCATGACTTAGTGCAAAATAATCGATTCGATTGCTAGATGTAAATCAGCTCAAACGAAATGATTCCATTTTCCCATACACACACACACACACACACACACACACACACACACACACACACACACTTCCACATGCCCACATCCTCTTGCACACAATAAGCTCAAAACACAGGAGACGTTCACTCGTTTATTTGTGTTCATTGATTTTTCATTTCCAACAACGTCTCCTTGCCGCGAATACCCCAAACTGCACCTCACAGAAGTCTGTAAAACTATTTATTCATAAGTGAAAGTGCTGATTACATTCCTAAGATCTACTCCTGAGGCTTATGTGCCACAAACACACACACACAAACACACACACACTGAGTGAGCGCTGCACTGTTTCACCGCTCCATTAGGCCATGTTACCTGATGACGCTCTCCTCCCTTTATTTATCTATTTCTGCCGTACCAGACGATGCGGGTTACCGTTTTAATATCTGAAGTGAAACACGATTATTACGTCTTAACGCTGAAATTACGATGCGTTTTTTTTTTTTTTTCGCTCTCTCTTTCTCTCGATGCCGATCGCGTATTTTTTTTCCCTCTCCCCCTTTCTCCTGCGTTGCACCCCATGGCATTAACATCTTTATCCCGGCATGTGTTTCTGGTTTTAAAACCTTTACCCCTGCTGTTTGAAAAATAGTGCTCATTTTCATCCCCCATGGAGAGCTGAAATCCCCATAGGCGAACCATTAGAGTTCTCGGAGCTCCCCTCCCCTTCCCTAGCGCTTATTACTCCTGCCTGTACACTCCGCACTGGCTCATTGGGTTTCACTAAATTATGCAAATAAGGTGATGCTCAACATATAGGTTTTTTTTCTCTCTTTCTCTCTTCGCCCTCCTTTCTATCTCTCTTTTCTCCGGCTTTCTGCAACTGCGCAAGTTTACACAGCTTTCCGCGTGCGGCGACATCATTACACTGACGCAAGGCTGTCAGCGAGATTTATGCATCAGTGACAAATTATATTGGAAATGTGTTCCTCTGCAACAATCCCCCCCCCCCCCCCTTCTATCCTCACTTTTTTATTTTTCCTTTTTAATTTCTTCTTTTCCTTTCTTTCTCAGGTTTCTGTTTTTTTGCCTCGTGGCGGCATTGTGGGAAAGAAAACTTAGGCCGAGTGGATTTTCATTTTCCGCTTTATGTTTTTGTTTGTGCATATCAATGTGCGCCCGCTGATCCGGGCGCGGCTGTGTTCAAATGAATTCATTAATCAGACGTTATGCACAAAAAAAAAAAAAAAAAAAAAAAAAAAGGAACTCCGGCGCTGGTGGTCTCCGGCGTCCGCGTTAGAATTGCGCTCGGAGCTCGTTCTGAAAACAAAGTCGTTTACGTGCTTTTCGACGAACTTCTTTTCGTTTTTCGATTGATTTCAGGATTCAATTTTCCTACATGACGCAGCATCAGCACAGAATCGTGTCCTGGTTTTTGGTATTTCCTGATCTGGTCTCTGATTATTAGCAGCATTTTAAAATTCATGTATTTCAATCAAATAATAATAATTATTATAATTATACCAAGTGAACCCCAGAATCAATTTTTAATTAATTCCTGTGAAGATCGTAGAAGAAATATCTTTGTCGAACATGTTAATTCGTCCCATTCATTTATTTATTTGTTTGTTTGTTTATTCTTTTATTCATGTGTTAATTTATTTATATATTTGGGTTTATTTTCTAACTTTTTTTTTTAAACAGAGTTTTTCATAATTTGTTTGTTTGGTTGTTTGGTTGTTTTTTCCAACTTAATTTCTTCTATGTTTATTTCTTTCACAATTTATTGTCTATTTATCGTTTGTTTGGGTTTTTTTTAATAACCTATTTTCTTCCATGATTTGTATTTTTTTTTTTTATATAAATCTTTGTCTATTTCTCAATATGTTTGTTTGTTTGTTTGTTTGGAGTTCTTCTATGAGTTTTTTTTTTTTTTTCATTAATCTTGGTTAATTTGTTTGGTCGAAAAAAAATTTTCTATATTTTTCCCGTTTGTATATTTTATTTATTTTATTTGTTAATTTTGATACGATTATTCATTAATTATCTGCTTATTTAGTTGTTGGTTTGTCTGTTAATTTCATTGTTTGTTTGTTTGTTTGTTTGTTTGTTTGTTTTAATTGATTTTGTCTACATCTTCATTAGTATTTTTTCCTGTCTTCATTTTTAATGTCTTGTCTTTAATAATTATTTTTTTGTGTGTGTTAATTTGGTTTTTTTGCTGTGTGTGTGTGTGTGTGTGTGTGTGTGTGTGTGTGTGTGTGTGTGTATTGCCGTTTATCTATTAGAAATAGTGTATATTTATGTATTAGTTAAATATTTCTTGACCTGAAACTTTAAACCTTCTAGCAATTTAAAGAGGTCCTAAACCCTAAATGCTATTCTGGTCACTACATGTGCTCACTATTAGGGTACAACATCCAGCATACTATGACGCACGATTTCCCTGAGACGACATGATTTGAGCTTTAACCTCCGGAAAATATTCTCATTCCCAATCAGCTCAGGATAAATGTGTTCCTTTCAACAGCCTGTGAAAATACGCGTGGATTCAGCAACAAAGGTCGATTTTCAACAAACTGACACCGAGGCGACTAGCAGTAGTTACTGAAATAAAGACAACGCGGATATTTTTTGTTTCAGATGATGGAAATACAAACAGCATGCTCGCACACACGCACACACCCTCACACACACATGCACACAGCCCATGAACACACACCTATCATTGGCCGCTGTCTTCTTTTCTCGTTCTCTTTTTGTGAGCGATTCTCCACTGACTAAATAAGCACACTTCGCTCTGACGGACGCCGCAGCATCGACGCCACGTGACAGACGCGTTACAGCTCAAACTTCATGATGTTGTTTCCTTTTTTTTCTTCCTCGGGAGCCTGAAGTGCATAGATTAGAGTGTGCAAGAAGCAAAACATTACAAATCCCTCTTAACCCCACACACACACACACACACACACACACACACACACACACACACACACAGTGAGCACTCCGATATCACTCTCAGTCTCGATGTTATTAAACACAACTTTGCAGATTTACTTCTTTCAGAGGGCCATTTAGGCCGGCGGTGCAGGAAGGAAGTGTGTGAGGGAATTGCAGGTTGCCAGAGTGTGTCTGGCCGTGCGGAGTGACAGGGGTTGATTTGGAGCGCGGCGCGACGGAGGCCCTCCTCCCGCGTGTTGTGACAACCTCTCATTACACCTCAACAGCTGCCGCCCGTGCCACATGCAAATGGACACAAATGGGCTCCCGCTGCAGAGAAGCTAATAACGCCGTTTTAGCTGCTACTCTCCTGCGACCCTTCTCCCTCGCGCTACCCCTTTTCTCTTTCTCCCTTTCCCACTTTCCCCTCCGTCTCATCTCCCTCGCTTGCTCCTCCGTCTGCAATCTTCCTCTTCCTCTCCGCCTCGCCTCGCCTCGCCTCTCCTCTCATCTCTCTCTGATCCCTTTCGGTTTTTTTTAAGGAGGGATGCGTTTCCGAATAAAGTAATAAAGTCATTTGAACGTTGACCTCGCTTCTCAGAATCATAACTACTCTAAATTGACTGTTAGTACATAAAACAGCTCAACGCTTCATAGCCTTTCCATAAAGTTTTCATGAGTAGTGAGAGTCACAGTGTGAATGTACAATTTTCATAGTTATTTACTTTTTCAAGGCATAGTTATATATTTTATTCTAATATTTAGTTTTTTAATATTTTCTTTATTTACTAAACTATAATCTTAAATTTACTTTAATATTACTTTAATAGTAGTATTAAAATGCATGGATGATAAAGAAGCTTTTGTCAGTTTTTTAAAGATCACAATTGATTCACACACACACACACACACACACACACACACACACACACACACACACACAAAATATACATAACACAGATAGATAGATAGATAGATAGATAGATAGATAGATAGATAGATAGATAGATAGATAGATAGATAGATAGATAGATAGATAGATAGAAAAAAAGATATTGATTAAATAAACAAAAAAAAAAATTCTAATAAAATATTCTAATATTATTAAATTGACCATATTAAATATAAAGGAATAGCATGACTAGCATGAAATGGTCATGAAGATTCATCTTTCATTTAAAATAACAAATTATAATCGAAGAGCAGCACAGACATTCGCAAAATATATAACTATAATTCCTGACGAAATATAATGATTAATACGCTGAGCCGTACAAATCTGAAAATCAGGAGCATTTACGAATAATCCAATACAATGCGAATATGAACTCCTGAGTATAGAGCAGATATTCCTGAGAATATTCCATACATCATTTTGACGTCAGTCATTTCCTACAGGAAGAGTTCTGCTTATCCCCGTCCAGCGTCTGCTCCACTTTTATTATACATTAATAAAGTCATTCTGAAACTTTAATCTGTGTCTGACTCTCTCTGACTACGTGCTACACAAATCTGTGGTTCTTTTGTGTGTGTGTGTGTGTGTGTGTGTGTGTGTGTGTGTGTGTTTTAAGATGAGTGTTTTAAGTGAAGCTGCAGCTTTCACAGCGATTGTCCTCCACCACTTTGACCACTTAGTGATGCTTTTTTTTTTTTTCCCCTGCTGTTGTTAATTGGCTTTTGTCTCTGCTCTCTGCTCAAATGCATTATCCTGTTGTCTTTTTTTTTATAAAAAAAAACACAAAAAAAACAAAGGCTCGAGCCAGAAGTGACTAATTATACGTGTCTAACCTCAATTTAATCAAGATCTCCAGGCTGATTTGCTGCAATTGGACATTTCTTTTTTTTTTTTTTATCAGGAAAATTATATATTTTTTTATCAATACGAAAGTTTCTTTTTATGCTGAAACTCACACAAAGTAGTGGCAAATTATTACAAGTCAAAACTTTCAACTAAACTGAAATGCTGGGCGTCCGTTAGCTGTTAGGAACATGGCTCTAATAACAAACAGCATCATTATTTTAATTTAAGGAGTTATTTGTTTGAAATAAATCGCTGATACGGTCTCTGAATCAGGAACGTGACACAGCGGAAGCACTTGAACATCATTTAATAGTTATTTGGAGTCACATTCGGTACACAAAATTGCTCTGTAATTACATGATTATAGGATTTTAGCGATAGGGGTCCAAGCACCGAAACTACCTTGCTTCAGTAAATGGGTTTTATTCAACCTGGTTAATAACTGCAAATTAGCTGACTGTCAAATCGCTGGTTAACTGTTTTCACCAGTAAACATGCGCATTGGAGGCAACAATATGAAATTTGTCTGTTACTATATAATTATAATAAAGATTATCGCATTCTTGTGGAAAAACCTCATAACTCACACATCTGATTCAACCATGAGGAAGATTTTTTGAGAAAAGAAGCTTTTGTGCATAAACAAGGACCCAAATGTGCAGTAATCAGAATTTCTTCCAATAACATGCTGTATATATTACATTTATGGCATTTGGCAGATGCCCTTATCCAGAGCAACTTACATTTATCTCATTCATACACCCAAGCAGCTATGGGGTTAAGGGCCTTGCTCAGGAGCCCAGGAGTGGCAGCTTGGCATGGCTGGTATTTTTTTTTCAAGTGATGGATTGTGATATCAAATGGACTGTCAAATACCAAAATGCACAAAAACCTACAACTGATCGCTAGACTAATAGCTAAGAAGAATCCAACAGATCTAGTGGGTCACCAGGCTTCATAAGAATCCCAAAGGAAGGTGAAAAAGAAGCCCGGGCATCTCCTAGAATCTGATGCAATGTAGTTCCAGAGGGACGTACCAGGAGGTACTAAAAGTCCTGCCACCAAGTCAAGTCAAGTTTATTTCTATAGCGCTTTTCACAACAGACATCGTCTTAAAGCAGCTTTACAGAATTTAAAAAGTTAAGGTGAATGGTGTGTATTTATCCCTGATGAGCAGCCATGGCGACTGTGGCAAGGAAAAACTCCCTTAGATGTTATGAGGAAGAAACCTTGAGAGGAACCAGACTCAAAAGGGAAACCCATCTTAATTTGGGTGACATCAAGATCAAGATCTGGAGACCTTGAGACATCATGAAATTGAGCAACTCCCAAAGTGTTCATAGATAAGTGTTGGAAAACGATTATCTAAAAAAAAATAAACAGCTACTTTACATTACTGGAGCAAGTCTGATTTCCAGGGTTAATCATTTTAAACATACTTCCTAAAAATAATGTTTGCAACAAATGTTAAAAAATACATGGCTATTTGGAGATTAATGTCACCAGGGTTCCAAGCACCAAAAGTACAGGGTCATCTATAGTAAACTGTGGGGGTGGGGGGGGGGGGTGTTGTTATAATAAATAATATTAATTGTAAATAATTGATTTCATTAAGGGTCCAAGCACCAAGGTTACAGAGACCCTATAGTTATTTTTTTAATTATTATGTCATTAGGGTGTCCAAGCACTAAAGCTACAAATACCTTCTAGTATTTTGTTTGTTTGTTTGTTTGTTTGGTTTGTTGGTTGGTTGATTGGTTGGCCTGCTGGTTAGTTGGTTATTTTTTAATTAGGGGGCTAAGCACCAAACCTACATAGACCCTATAATCAATGATGTGTTTGTTTGTTTGTTTGTTTGTTTGTTTGTTTGTTTTGTTTGTTTGTTTTAATTAGTGGTCCAAGCAAAAAGCTACAGAGACCCTATAGTCAATTTTTGTTGGTGTTTTATTGCACAAGCACTGAAGCTGAAGATCAACACTAATTATATGTTTTATTGTAAAGTGCCTAAGACCAACACAAATACTCTGGTAAAGCACGGCTAAAATCTTTCCATTCGGAATAAGTTTGTTTATAATTCTAAATGGAAAAGTGAACATTTTATTTCACACTTCTTCTACAGATGCAATTAAGCATATATAATGGTACATGATATGTGTATCATATGCCATACGACTAAACACTTTGTCAGAATAAACTGAAAAAAAGTTCAATTCAGAAATCATCTAATTCCATGTGATATGTTTTCGTCATGCCAATAACAGTAAAAAAAAATTGTAGGGGAACAAAGCAGTATCTTCTAGTGTTCAGGTTTGTGTTAAAAAAACAAAGCCATAACGATGAAGCACAATACCCTGATTTTAATTGTGTTGCATGTGTTTTATTCTTATAAAAAAAAATAATAATAATTAATAATAAAAAAAACAGCCGATGCCAAGAGAAAGAAATCATTGGCTTGCCACTTAGATCACAGAGCGAGTCGTGTTATTTGGGTTGATGATGCTTTGCTCTGGGGTCATGTCTTATTTAAATCTCAGCCTATTACAGATGTGTGTGTGTGTGTGTGTGTGTGTGTGTGTGTGTGTGTGTGTGTGT
>JAAIIK010000044.1:1278118-1288289 GCA_014706435.1 Silurus glanis | reverse complement strand
GCAGCAGTGTTTAGATGGGGACAGTAACAGTGTTTAGATGGGGACAGTAGCTGTGTTTAGATGGGGACAGTAGCTGTGTTTACATTGGGATAGTAGCATTGAGTAGCAGTGTTTAGATGAGGACACTAGCAGTGTTTAGATGGGGACAGCAGCAGTATTTAGAAGGGGACAGCAGCAGTGTTTAGATAGGGACAGCAGCAGTGTTTAGATGGGGACAGTAGCAGTGTTTAGATGGGAACAGTAGCAGTATTTAGATGACAGTGCCAAATCGAACATGCGGATCATGAATATGGATGATCTGCTGTGGCGACCCCTAATGGGAGTAGCCGAAAGAAAGAAAGTAGCAGTGTTTAGATGGGAACAGTAGCAGTGTTTAGATGGGAACAGTAGTTGTGTTTAGATTGGGATAGTAGCAGTGAATAGCAGTGTTTAGATGAGGACAGTTGCAGTGTTTAGATGAGGACAGTTGCAGTGTTTAGATGAGGACAGTAGCATTGTTTAGATGAGGACAGTAGCAGTGTTTAGATGAGGACAGTAGCAGTGTTTACAGGTAGGTGTTGGATTGTTTTTGGTGTTGGAATGTGTTTTTGTGGAATCATTGTATAGATTTTAGTAATTGTACAGTTTGTGTGTTCAGATTTGTCTGTCCGGTGTCTCTCTTGGTGTAGCGCTTTAGATTCGCGTATTCGGTGTTGGTTGTACAGTATCAGTGTTTAGATTTGGGTATTTGGTTTCAGCCATGCACCGTTGGTGTTTGGAGTACAGTTTCAGCCGGGGTGTTTTGTGGCGGGACAGCTGCCGTTCTGCAGTGTAATTGAAGTGGAGACTGATTGGCTGTGCTGCATTCCAGCCTGGATTAAGAGATCAGATTCTGCGGCCGTGTTCTGCTTTTTACTGGCCCTGTGGAAAGAGTGCTGCCTTTCAACCCCTCCCCCACATTCTCTCTCTCTTTTTTTTTTCTCTCCCTTGCTCTTTCTGTGAGAATATATCTATTATACGAGTCAAAGTTTCTGAATTGCTTGTAAATCTTATTTGTTACATGTTTCTTTTCATAGCCATGTTTTTGTGGGTCACGATGTTGTGCCTCGATCTGTGCACACATTATTGGATGAGGTGAGGAGAATATTTAGTTTCAGGATGTGCCCGAATCGAGGCACTCCTCCGATTCCTATTCTTGTCAGCCGGCATTTCAGAAGAGCATCTGACACGTTCCTTCAGGGAACGAAGAAGATGCGTTTCCTTTTTTTTTTTCTTTCTTCCGTGTCCTCTTATTCTATTAAGGAGCCTTATGGACATCATCTCTTTTCCTTCTGGAGATGCATTACAGAACGAAATGGCACCAAGAGTGGTGTGTGTCTGAGGCATTGCTTTTTCGAGATGCTCAGCATCACATTCCTGATCAGGACAACAAATATTTTGATTAAGATAAAGTGGGAAATATTTTGTTTCCCTTCATTGTGTTTTTGGATTAGTCATGTTCATTTGGAACACTCTCTTATCCAGAGTGGCTTCCATAAGCCATTTACAGGCTGCTCTCTCAGGAGCTGCCTGGGTTAAGTGCTTCCCTTAAGGGCACAATAACAGCAGCAGGATGCTATCAATCAGCATCGAACCCATGACTTTCTGGGTCAGGGCCAAGTTCCCCGGCTTCAGGTCTAGTGCCATTTGTGCAGTAAAATGTGAGTCACTATCCACTTTTTAACAGAGTATTTGTGTTTTTTAGTCATGAATACGATGCTACTGATGCCTGTATACGTTATTCGGGACAAGTATTAGCAGGATTTTACGAGGAAATCATGTAGCGACAATGCAATTCAGAATGTTCCAAATGTGGGGAAAAAAACGTATTTACGAGGTGGCATCAAAAAGTTTCGAGACTGGCTCTGTTTACAAGAAAGTACTTTGTTTATCTACGTTTACACACGATCACCTTCAAAATATACTCCCCTTGCACAGCAATACACCGCTTCCTGAGGATTCCTGAGACTCCTGGAATGTGTGCTGGAAGTCTCCGTTTTCGAAGTGTGTCAAGCACCTTCTGTGCTGGATCTCGGCAGTGGTGTCAAACCAGCGAACTTTGAGCTGTATCTTCATCTTCAGGTAGAGGGTGAAGTCCACAGGAGCCAAATCAATGGGAGTGGAAGTGAGATCGTGTCGTGAAAAACTTGCATGTGAGGAGAGCTCGGTGACAGCTCGTGGTCAGAATAGCAGATATGGTAACGCATGTAACTGAAATAAACACTCTTGCATTCATGATGAGCTGAAAAGCATCTCAAAACAGGTCAAAACTTGAGGCAGATAGTATAATAGTAGGGAATCTAATCAGCTTCCACTTCTGACAGCCAAGAACCAGAATCACAGACTACAACAGTAAATGGAAAAAAATGTGTGGGATGACGTTGTAAAAATATATAATCAAACTTCAGAGCGATAAGAATAACGGCTAATTTGCAGCACAGTCAGCCAATTCATTAAAAAACTACCTCTAGAAAAGGCCACAAGATCAGAAGGGATAAGGATCATGGGCGTTTTTTAATTAATCGGCTGATTGTGCTGCAAATTAGGCCGATTATTAAGGCAGGTGCATCAGACACACCAAACCGTGCTTGCGTGAGAGAACATAACAGTCCCTTACCAGCAGGTGGCAGTAGTCTGTATTCGTGGTCCAAACAGGGAAACCGGAAGAGCTAGAACTGTAAATATAAAAAGCAAGCATGTTGCATTCAAGCATTTCAATCATGGTGCAAAGTCAAGAGCAAGAACGACAACAAGCGTGTTCCCTTTTTTTTTTTTTTTTTTTCGCGTGCTTATTTCCTAAGCTAACTAGCCAATCGGATTCTCTTTCTCGCCGACGAGCTCCGCCGCTGATTCGACATGCAAAATCAGCCGACAAACATTCGATGCCGTGCGACCAGAGCCAACGATGTGAGGGGGGAAAAAAAGATGACCAACGCTCATCCACCCACTACAGGTAGGCACGGGTATAAACACCTGGTAACCAGCGCACTGAATAGAGTGACTTGTGTTGTTCAGTAAATGTTTAAAATTTTAAATATTGTTATCGGCCAGATAAAAACCCGTATCGGTCAAACTCTATCCCTTTTGCTCGTTAATAGACTTCAGGCTTCTAAATGGGATCACGTTCTGTAACACAGACATTATCTACCGCTGTCGAAAAACTTGCATAGGACAAGTGTTCACCTTCTTTCTCCTCGTCTCTTTGGCTCTTTTCGTGCTTAAAATTGTTTGCGTTTGCTTTTGGGATGCTTTTGTAAATGTACAGTGCTGCTCTGGGCCTGAATGGAGGTCTTTTGAGCTCGTTGAATTATTGAGCGTGGTCAAAGATGTCTGTCAGCAGAAACCTTAAACAGCTCAGAGACTCCTCGTCCCCAGCACCCGTCCCCTCGCTGCTGGTCGTCGTAATACAACCCTCACATCTCTCTCTCTCGTGCCTTTCTCTCTCTTTTTTTTTTCCCTCTCACTGTCTCCATTTCTGTCTCTGGTTCCGTCTGAGAAAACACACACACACACACACACACACACACACACACACACACACGGAAAGACGTTTAAATGGAACACACATTATCAGCAGTGACAGTTTTAACTGAAGGTGACAAACTGGTCGAGGTAAAGACGCTAGTGTGACGCTGCTGTTGTATTCGAGTCGCACGAGTCCACACGAGTGTGCATCCTATACCTGATTGGTGCGTACGTGTGGTGTAATGTCTAATTGAGTCTAATTGGCTTATTTTGGCTTTTGACTGACAGAAGGCCCTAAATGATGCCAAGCTGTCACTGAAACACTGTTTTGTTCCAGCTGCTATACTTGGGTCTAATGAGAGCCAGGACTCAGCTCTCTCGTCTCTCTTCGTCTCTCTCTCTCTCTCTCTCTCTCTCTTTCTCTCTCTCTCTCTCTCTCTTTTTCCATGCCAGGACAGCATTATTGGAGCCAAACGCAGGTGTAATTCCTCAGTTGGAGGTTTCAGCATCTGCGTTCACATTTTCTTCTGCTTTGGTATCTTACTTGAAGCACGTAAAGTTTACTTTGGCAGACGTACAAAATACCCTGAAATTACCGACATGTCTGTTTCGATTGGAAACCTCAGCCTGTTTCACTCCCAGATCCTGCTTTTTTTTTATTTAGTGTCTGATTCGAATCACTCACATTTGCTCAATTCGCTTTACGGCCAAACGTTTGTGTTCACCTGACCACCTGTCCACTCTGAACATCCTGTTCCAGATTTATTCCCTTCGTTATTGTTTTATAATAAACTCCCCTATTCTGAGAAGGCTTTCCACTAGATTCTGTAGAATGACTGTGAGGGTTTGTGTTCATTCAGCATTTTAGTTCATCCCGGTGGAGCTCAGTAAGGGTTGAGATCAGGGCTCTGTGCAGAACACTTGCAATCTTTCAGTCCAGCTTTATAGTGTATTATGGATTTTACAGATATTTCGATAGCTGGTTGGATCGTACTTGCCGATAACCGATTAATCATCCGATAGATTTTTAAATGGATACTGGTTAAAAAAAAAACAAATAAATAAATAACCAGTACTGGATCATGAAAATGTGCTAAATTAAATAAATATGAATGTATTAATGAATAAATATAATTATATTTGAATAAATAACGATATAATATAGTGCACCTCCGTGCAGCACGTAACGTCACGTGTGAAAACAATGACAGCAGACCAGAATTTTTAAAACAATATTGGTACGGGTTTTTGTTCCAGCAGTCAACTACGAGTGCTGATTAATCGGCAAAATCAACCTCTAATTAAAGCACAGTAAAGTTTTTTCTTTGCATGTCAAAGAAAGAAAATCTGTGATACAGCACCTCTGGATCAGAGAGGGTTAAGGAGCCTTGCTCAAGGCCTCAACAGTAGCAGTTTGATTGTTCTGGGGCTTAAACCTTTGACCTTCTGATCACTAACCCAGAGCTTTAATCACTGAGAGATCACTTTCACTAATTCACAGGAACATTATTGGATGAAGAATGCATGATTAGCAAAATATGAGAAGTAAAAAACACTGTGTCATTCTGTTGTAGTTCTGACCAGATGGTTTTAGTAATTTACCAAGAACTGGAGTTAATCATTCATTAATCTGTAATTTATTTGCTTATTAAAACAGCACAGCTCCGAATGGCTGTAACAGCAGTCAGTCTCAATCCAGCATAAGTAATCTTGTAAACTAAGGTATTCAAGCACAAAATGATGAGGCTTCATAAGAAGACTGTGCTCTTTTTGCTGCTTGACAGCCTTTCACACGACACTCATCCTCCTTCAGGGAAAAGCAACACTGTCGTCTGCAACAGAAGCACGAAGTGATCTAAAATATTTAGCACTAGGCTTCGACAGCAGCCATACCTGTCACCTACGGAGCAAAAAATACAAGTGCAGCAGCTTTGCTCCGCCCCTTCTCCTTGCTTGAAGTTACGGTACGACGAGTTGTAGGTGCACAGGATTGGCTGAACCATGCATCAGTCTTCAGCACGGTGGAGTTCTCGTCTCAGGGCTCAGTGTGTCCTGAGAGTGAATGAAACACCCTGGCAGTTTGTCAAAGCATTTCCCTTTCACTTAATCCTGTTTCCTGTGTTACAAGCCAGAGAAGGGAGACGACGAACGAGAGCACAGGGACAAGCCAGCACCTGCTCTTGGGCAAATAAAAAGCACATGGACACTTGTTGATATTATTCTTATTTATTTATTTGTAATATTTTACTGAACAAAGACAGTAGATTTGCTCTATAATCTGGCACATTTACTATAAAAGTACGAGGTGGTATCAAATAGATTCGAGACTAACTCTGTTTACAAGGAAGTGCCTTATTTATCTACATTTACACATGTTCACCTTCAAAATAGTCCCCTTGCACAGCAATACAGCGCCCCCAGCATTCCTGCCAAACTGGAATGTGTGCTGGAAGTGTGTCAGGCACCTTCTGCGATTCGCGCCGGATCTCCGTAATGGCAGCATCTTCATCTTCGGAAACAGGGCGAAGTTCCCAGGAGCCAAATCTGGCGAGTAGGGTGGGTGCAGAAGTGAGATCGCGTTGTTTCCTGCAAAAAAAACTTGCGTGAGGAGAGCCGTGGTCAGAATAGCACCAGTTTCACAGATCCCGATGTACACAGGATGATATCTTATGGCACACTGACTTCTGAAGTTCGGTGCTCCCTGTGACTGTGCGTGCAGCCTTCTGCTGCCAAAGCTAGTCTCAAAAACGTTATAGGAAATTATTTATTTTATTCAACAGCAACAGGAAGAACTTTTGAGTTTATTGAAGAACTTTTTAACTGTAAATATTTCATGTTCATGTTGGATGTATAAAGCCCATGTTGTGTACATTTTCTGTGATTTTCATTCAGTTTAATTTACATCACGGCATCCGAGTGGTGGAAATTATGGTTCCAGCTGCAATTCGATAACACAGTGAAACAGTCACAATGCACACGAGAAGCAATCTTCGATCGTTTTGTGACTTTTGTTTAATATATGTAGCAGTGCCACTGACACACACATTACAAGACTATATAAGGCAGTTACCAGCAATTGGCTGTTTTTTTGTTTGTTTTGTTTAGTTTTTTTCTAAGCCAGCGTTTGCATAGAAAATCACGGACATGTGCATCCAGACTAAAATGATCAAATGGCTACAGTAGGTAATTAATTTTTTTTTAAGAGGACGACAAGGAACAGGACAGACGTGGCAGTCTGGACGGAAATAAAATCACAGAGGAGCACTTCCCCCAAGACCCATGTAAATTTAATTTTGTTCTGATAAGATTCAAATACATTATGATTTAAAAAAACAAAAAAGCGCAAAACATAATGTACTCGAGAAGCAGTTCTTTTGAATTTTGTCACAGTTTTTTTCCCCTGAGACTGGAGACTCCTAAAAAATGTAACACGTCTTCACCGAACCGAAACAATCTGTAGTCCGTTTTATTGGAGCGTCTCCTTTACATAAAACAAAAATCCCACAACCACATTTTTTTAATGAGTCAAAACCTTCGGCAAATCAGAATGAAGAATACACAACAGTGCTGCAATGTATAGTCTTGACTTCACGGTGTTATGGGATGGGATTGTGTTTTCCAAAGCATTTCAGTCTCACACAGAGCCCCAGTGGCAGCTTCGTTGTTGCTTTATCGGAGCTTTGCTGAATTTTCAGTTCGGCAAACTCGGTGAAGTTTGTCCTTTTGACCTGCTGCCAGACATTCCTGAACATTCCTGCAATAATTCAGATAATGCCCAGTTCATGAGCTGGAGATAATCTTTGGCAGTAATGAATACGTCGTTAATCAGTGCAGGAAACTCCATTACGGCTCCACTGTGCATTACGGTGCATGTGAGCAAGAGCAGCAAGGCCTATATGTGCAAATAGTGCAGATGAACTAGATAGATAGATAGACAGACAGACAGACAGACAGTCTTCTGCGACATTTCCTTACAGCCGATCGTCCATGCGGAGACATTTGTTCGGGAGAACACGAGGAGCAGCAACGTAGAGCAGATCTGCCATCAGACTGAGTGGAGTCGTCTTTAATCGACCCTCCCGCTTCACCGAAGAGCACTCCGCTTCAGGTCGTCTGCTGGCTAATACCCAGTTTAGCTGCGTATGAAAAAAACTTTGTGTGCTTTCTGCTGGCATTAGTGGAGCACCACGTTCCTGAGCACCTCTAAATGGCCCGGCCTAATAAAAGGGACTGCTTTTAATTATTAAACCAAAGCCGGATTCCGAGGCTTCTTCGGAATAAACCTCCACTCTTTCCCTCGGCACGTCGTGCCCCGTGCTCAGAAAGCAGAGCTGAGTCCAGGTGAACACGAGCCCCTCTCGGTAACTGCCTGTGGCTAACCGCTGCCGTGCGCCGTGATGTTCAGCGATGTGGAGTTCTGCTAATTCCAGCGGATTACTTTTCAGTTTGTCACTTGCTTTTAAAGCCAAGCGGCGTCCTGTTCATACTTGTGGTTGTGGTCGTACTTGTGGTGGTGTTTATAGGGCTGGTTGTGTACAGGGTTGCGAGGGTGGGGGTCATTGTTCTCAGGAAATAAAATCTCGACCGAGTTACGATTCGTCGTATTTGAGACTTTCAGCAGTTGCAGCAGACGGATTTTGGCTCTTTTACAGTGTTGGATTCAGTGTACAGCATGTAAATTTGTGATTAAACGATTTCAGGGGAATTTTATTAGCAAGTGCAGTTTGAATCGGGGGTGGGGGGGTTTGACCAGGATAACCTGTTTTTTTATTATTATTATTATTATTATTATTATTATTATTAGCATTTTTCTTTTTTTTTTCTTTCTTTTTTTTTAAACAGAAAACGAAAGGTGGTTGTTGTCCAGGTTTGTTTGTTTATCTGCCACTAGCACTTGTTTTCCCTGTGAGATGCCACTGTAAATGGAAATGAATTGCATGTTAGTCCTGCGGTTGCGAATAATGAAATGAAGACATGTCGAACCACATGTGGCCTCATTTGCGTGAGTCGCTTTGTTGCTTGCTTCGGTCTCTGAAATCTTGGCTCCGCGACACGTATATAAAACACGGACGTCACGTGCCGCTTTGACGCTCACTCACGGTTACTGATGCACTTACAAATAAATGAACTAGAGCATGGTGGTGAAAATAGCAACCTTTTAATAAGACAATGAGGCTGTAGAGGAGGGTAGAGAGGCCGTAACACGTTTGCAATCAGATAACACCTTTACATAAACACTGATGTCTGGTTTTTAGGTAAACTACACTATGTGAACAAAAGAATTGGGACACCTGAGTTTTCCAGTGCTACGTGGTTCTTCCCCAAACTGTTTTCACATAGTTGGAGGCACACTGTTGTATCGGATGCACTTTTATAAACCCAAAGCCAGCTCCATGAAGATATGCTCTGCATGGGTCGGAAGAGTGTAGAAGATCTCGAGTGGCCTGCAATAAACTCTGACTTCAACCCTACTGAAAATCTTTGGGATAAATTGTTCACGCTGACTGCACCCCAGGCCTCCTCACCTCACCTACACCCTCAATAACACCCTTGTAGCTGAATAAGCACAAATCTCCACATCTAGTAGAACATGGGATGTTCAAAAAGCACATACAAATCTGATGGCTTTGTGTTGCAAACTTTTGCATGCTTATGTGGTTTTAGTTAAGACTGTATTTGTTATGAGTAGACCTCACGTCTAATAGACCTCACGTTTGACAAGTTTGATCCGGATCAGGGTGTGGTTGTTCAACAGTGTGTAGGTGGAGAAGAAGAGTGTGTGTCAGTGTGTAAGTGTGTGTGCATGTGTGCGCGTGTGTATGTCTATGCAGAGCTGGACTTATCGTATTCTCTCAGCAGATTGATGATGATATTGAAGCATTTCCGTTATTGCCTCTCGCTCTGTTTGCTCAGCCTGCGTTTGACCTCCCTCTTACTCATTCAGGCAAATGAACTGAACAGATTACTGTGCTTAATGGCTTTGTGTGTGTGTGTGTGTGTGTGTGTGTGTGTGTGTGTGTGTGTGTGTTAGAGAGAGAAAGCTGAGGTTCATGTTCGTGAGTAATGATATTGTGTTTAATCTGACTGGATGAATGTGTGTGTGTGTGTGAGTAGGACAAGAAATGATGTAAACAAGAAAGATAAATGATCTCAGTGATGCAGAGAAGAAGAATGAAAATTGGAGGAAACGACGAAATGCGATAAGAAGTTGAAAAATAAAAGATTCTCAGTTACAAACTCAAATAAACATTCAGTTGCCTGGAAAGACGCCTCAGGAAATGGACGATTTGACTCCTGAACTATTTGTTTATTTGGTTTTCATACACTATATAAACAAAAGTATTTGGACAACTGACTGTTAAAGCTGTATGCGATTCTACTCCAGACTGTTACCCCACAAATTTTATAGGACATCTTTAGATGTGGTAGCATGACATTTTTCCTTCGCTTGAACTCAGAGACCCAAACCTGTTCCAGCATGACAATTGTCCATACAGTGCATCTGCTGGCTTGCAATCTAAACTTTGTATGACTAGTGAATAAAACACTGAGGGGGGTGCTGCTGTGGGACATGATGTCTAGTAGAGGTGCTGTTACCACCCTGAGAATTTTATTATTATTTTTTTTTTTTTGCTGCCTAACCTTTAATTCCTCCTCTGTGTCTCGTATCACTCAGGGGCAATCTTAG
>JAAIIK010000044.1:1247612-1262375 GCA_014706435.1 Silurus glanis | reverse complement strand
ACACACACACACACACACACACACACACACACACACACACACACACAAATTTTGACTGACTGACTGTATGTGTTCAGGTCCAGTGGATGAGTATGCGCTGCCGTTCGAGGAGGAGGTGGGTCAGCATCCCTCGTTAGAGGACATGCAGGAAGTCGTCGTACACAAGAAACTCAGACCCACTTTAAGAGAATACTGGCAGAAACATGCGGTAAGAACCCCAAGGGGAAAAACGATAACCATAGCAGTAGTTTTTGTAGCACACTAATGATAGTAATTTAAGTATTAATGAAAGTATTTGGACACCTGACTTTTCCCAGCCATATGTGGTTCATCCACAAACTGTTACCCCGAAAATCAGAGGAGCACAATTGTATAGGACATCTTTGGAGGTGCCTAGCATGAAATCATCCCTTCACAAAAAACAGTTCCATTACTAATGCCCTTGTGGCTGAATGAAAAGAAAAAAAAACAACAACTAATGGAACATAGGGTCTCAGAAGAGTGGATGTTATTATAACAACAAATGGGGACAAAGTGTGCAAGTCCACATCCAAAGTCCAAAAACTTTTGACCATAAAGCATGTTTAACTTTATGGAACAGTCTAGAAACAAGTTATAAATGTAGTTCATGATTACAGGCGTTATAAAGGAGAATAACGATAAAACTGATGAGTTGCAATGGATTGGTTATGTGTTGTAATTCCATGCTTCACCACTAGGGGGAGATTCAAAGATTACCATTTATGATAAGTTGCCTCTGTGACATCACAGTGCACTGATTTCGACAGAGTGCTTTTAAAGGCTAGAATACTAAGCATGCAGTCATCATTCTACATCGCGTAACCTATCGAACGACAGCTTTGAGATAACAGCAAGAATCGCATCACATGCTATCAAATCGTAAAACCCAGTAAAGTTTGAGTGTTCTGAATCCTGTACCTTTTTTTCTGACACGCTGGGGCGACTACAATCTCCTGATCAGCTGACACCAGATAACCTTCCTTACATTTAATCCTTTGAGCCGTATAGTAAACCTCCTTACATTTTGGTCCTTCGAGCCAGATAGTGTGCTTACCACAGAGACAGTATGTCAGAGCAACCTTCCTGCGAGAGTCTGCGCCCACGACGCAGAACCCAGCCCCCAGCCTATCTTAAAGAATATGTGGTGCAATATCCTACACAGCAAAGCACAAATAGAGACGAATCTAGTGTGGTACCCCATGAACTTAGTGATCCTCCTTCTTTAAGTTTACCTGATAATGGCTTCGACGCAGCTGCTGTAGCTATGAGTGCTCCGTGTTTAGATTTTGACAGACAACTGGACAGACCGTGGTTCACCATACTGCCTTGCCAAAATGATCTAGAGGACGTGCCTTTGCTACAAGAGGATGAAGCTAAAGCTGAACCCACATACGTTTGGCACAAGTTGGAGCTTCCAGATCTGGAGAGTGAAAATAGGCAACTGCGTGAAGCTGAGATGGCCCTTCAGGAGGAAGTCTGACATCTTATATTTGTTGCATATACAGTAAAACCCCATTGTACGAGCATAATTCGTCCTTGAAAATTGCTCGTAGGTCCATTTGCTCGTACGTTCGAACTGATTTTCCCCATAGGAATGAATGTAAAAGTGATTTAATCCGTTCCGAGATCTCATTCGATCGCTTATTTCTGCACTTAAAAAGTATTTGTAGCCTATTTTAACAAACAAATACACCGCAAATTACCGTAATGTGAACATAATTTAACACTTACTCATGTGGTAGTGGTTCATTGCGAGTGTGAGACGCGCACCACGCTCGTAACCTCCTCGGTTTCCATGGTAATTCTATTTACTTTCGTTTTCACAGCACCATCACTGATTTACTTGGGAGACATTTTTCAAGATTTCTAGTGAAATAAAAATATAAAACTAAAAAAAGTTACGTTTTTGCTGCACTGAACAACGAGAGCGACCGAGTGATACGTCATCAGCTAAGCGACTGATGCGACCCTCCGCCGAAAACGGGGAACCGGCAGCGTGGGTTTGCTCGTGCCTTCGAAATTTGCTCGTGAAATAGGGTAAAATTTTGCGAGCAAGTTTGCTCGTATCTCCGTTTGCTCGTACTATAGGTTGCTCGTACAACTGGGTTTTACTGTAGATATCATTTAAAAGCTCAATTAACAGGTAACGTAAGAGCTATACATATAATCCTAATGTGTGTGTGTGTGTGTGTGTGTGTGTGGAGCAGGGTTTGGCCTCTCTGTGCGAGACCATAGAGGAGTGCTGGGATCACGAAGCCGAGGCCCGCCTCTCGGCCGGCTGCGTTGAGGAACGCATCATCGCCATGCAGCGACAGACCAACCTCATCGCCCCCGATGACCTCCTCACCGTCGTCACTATGGTGACCAACCTGGACTACCCTCCCAAAGAGTCCAGCCTATGATGCAGCACTTCATCGGGCCAATCAGACCTTGTGGGGAGTACGAGGTAGAGCTCGGTGTGCTGCAAGCAGCTCCTGCTCCGAGTGCAAGTACGCACAAAGACACTCGAGCGTGTGTAAGACTGTTGAATTCTTTACAGACTCCGGGAGGGAAAGAAAAAGACATGGAAACTAATCTCACACACACACACACACACACACACACACACACATATATAAATTTAAGGACCTTCACATGGGAGGCTCAAGAACGGAAGTCGCCGTTTGCACCAAAAGTGTTCTTTTACCACAAGCGGACAACATCCTGTTTCTTTTTTTTTTCTTTTTTTTAGAGTGAAGACTTAAAAAAAAAAAAAAATTCAAATACAGTTTGGTTTTAGTATGAAAAGGGCAACACTCATATATACTGCTTTTTTCCCTCCTCCTGCAACTTCTTACCAATCATTATTGTAATGCCAATAAGAAATTGCTTCTGAATGTCTAAGACTACTGCTCTCTCTCACACACACACACACACACACACACACACAGGAAACAGAAATACACAAGTGTGTCTCCTTGTGTTCCCATGAACAAAAATTGTAGTTTCTATGCAACATTTGATTTTGAGATTTTCATCCACTTTATGCAAATAACCGAACGCAACAAACGAAAACGATTGGCTCTCATGAATTTCCCCCGTCGGCCAATAGAGTAAGTAATTGAGTTATGTTCCTCAACTATAACACACTCACCACTGAGGTGCTCAGGTGCATCTAAACAGAATCCTACCTTGTTTAGTTCATCAGGTGATTTGGCAACACACACACACACACACACACACACACACACACACACTTCCAACACACACACAAAACATTTCCGCTTTTCCATATCGGCTTAATTTCTTTGTCACATTCTAATCATGTTTTGTTTTTGTTTTTTTGTCCCTTTTTTGTTGCCTGTTTGAGGGTGCTGCTCAAGCTGTGAAGGGTAACCCGGGTGGGATCGGGGTAACTTTTGTCGTAGTCTCTTAAGGTTTCAACTACAGAGTGATGGAGTCACTTTGAAATGCGTTGGTGGTTTTTAGACGGCTGATTGAGAGCTGGGTTTTTTTTTTTTTTTGTATACTATATTTTTATTAGATTTTTCTCTCCCAACATCTCTGTTTTTGATCTCTTTCTCTTGGTCTCATTTACTCGCAGCTCAGCTGCTTTGGTTTTCATGATACGCCTCAGGTAACCTCTCGCTATTTTCTCTCTCTCTCTCTCTCTCTCTCTCTCTCTCTCTCTCTCTCTCTCTCTCTCTCTCCTTCTCTGCTCTGTCCATTCTGGTGCCATCGGAAACAAAAATCCGTCTCTCGTTCGATTTCATCCTCTACACATTTCCTGACACTACACCTTTTCCGTTTCCTCGCGCTTTTTCTCTTGCCCACCCTCGTACGGAAACACTACATCAGTATTCAGGGATTCAGCACTATGCGTTCGTAAAACTACAGCTCTTATGCAACCATGCCAGGTGCAACAGCAACTTCTCTAACCGTAGCATTATTATTATTTTTCCCTAAAAACTTTATTTATTTTCATGCTACAGCGGGTGCCAATACTTTAAAACACATACTAAATACATATTAAAAAAACTGATCTCCAAATGATGAGAAACATGCAGAAATAGTGACACTACAGTATCTCAACACACTGTACGGTATTGCAGAGGAAATGGGTGCTTTATTGCTATTATGTCACGTGTGTGTGTGTGTGTGTGTGTGTGATTTCGTAGCCTGTTTGAGGAGCAACAGGAGTGTACAGACATTATTGTGCTATGAGCTCACAGTAAACACACGTCAGCTTCGCGTCACTAGGAGACGGTGTGTGTTTGTAAGGGCGGAGTTAAGCTCTAAGTGTGTAACACTTTCATCTTCAGCCGAGCCTGCTGGTTTTTAATGACCGTGGCCGAGCCGCGCGAGCGAGCGTCACAGGCCTCCTGAAGCTGCACATAGCTGTAAATACAGTGTGAATGTCGTCTGTCGTAGATGACCTATATACCATCGAGTTTTATTTTCAATGGTAATCGCAAGGCAAAAAAAATATTCCTTTTGTTTTTGAGAAATAGTGAGATGTTCCAGTTTTAAATATAACTAGATTTTGGGTCGTATTAATTTATGTCAAGCCCCAAAAAACGTCACTTAAAACCCTGCTGTGAATCGTTGGGGTTTCTTTTGTTTATATTATTTTGTGTTTTATATATAAATAGAAATATATTCTCAATTCCAATGAAATCGACGCTAGACAGGACGTGAGCTAATACGTTACTGTGTGTAGCGCAGTAGGGCTGCGCAATGTGACGGATCGGCATTTAAAGGTGAAGTTTCTGATCTTTTAAACTGTTTCTTACGGGGTTTTTTTTTTTTTTTTTTTGCTAGCCGAAGTCCGTAAATTTTACGTACAGGTAGTCCACAATTTACGATGGAGATGCGTTTCGTCGTAACTTGAAAATATCGTAATTCTCGTCTGTCAGTAATTTAACAAATTACAGTACATGATTTAGCGATACAGAGCAATTTACAGTACCGTAATATATAAAGTATACAGTATATACGTGTGTGGCAGCGGCGGCATGGAGGAGTGGCGATGTGCGATAAATTATCTACGAATACAAGAATAAACTCGTAGCACTACGAGAATAAAACGCGCCGCCGTTTAGCTCCTTCACGGTCGGATTCTTTGACCATCGTCCTCATAGTCTTTTGAGGAACTACATCATCTCTTCTAATAGCACGCAGATGTAACCATCGATACCATTCAGACTGCGCAAAAGAGAATTTACTCAATGATTGTCTGATTTTTTTATTCTGTATAAATTAGTTTTCGTTTAACATCTCGTATCGCATGTACGCTGCCACGTTTCCCTCCTGCGTGAAACTTAAAATATTTTACATTTTGTCGTAAAATCGAAAAATCATACGTTGAACCATTGTAACTCGGGGACTACCTGTACAAGAGGTTATGCGGCATTACCTCAACCCCCAGCTCTGCCCACAAGCCCTGTGCGCTTCAGAGGTGCCAATATTTTTAACAGATCAGGCAATCAGGAAAATAATTTTAGCACAAAAAACAGAGTATAACTCTTCTTGTTGTTTTTTTAATTGGCTCTCAATTTGCAACGATTTATCTGGCCTCTTTTCTTTCTGTGAATTGAACGACTGATGCTTTAGGAAAGAAAAAAGGTTCTATGTACAGTTTCAGTGCACGAAGCGAAGTCTATTTAATTCATGAAGCCTCGACTTTTCAATTGCAGTTGTAATTCACTTTCCAGCCAGCAGAGGGCTGCCCTGAGAGTAACTGCTCCACAGACTGGAAAGTGAATTACAACTGCAATGGAAAAGTCGAGCGATCGAACGAATTGTGCAGCCCTACGCTGCAGTACACACTCGTTATTTTTGGGATCGTCCTCGAGATCCATCCGTGTGATATCTCCGTGTGATCCAGGTTCACGTGAGGGAGGAATCAGTAAAAAAAAAAGCAAGAAATCTGATCCTGGGTCCGACTAGTTTGAGATCGGATTGTGAGATCTGCCATGAGATTAAGCAAGCAGTGTTTTTACTTTTAAACCCTAACGCATTACCTCTGTGACGGAGCCCGGTTCTCTCTCTCTCTCTCTCTCTCTCTCTCTCTGTCGCACTGTGGAGTCTCAGATTCTGATCTGGGAACAGGTTTGAAGGAGTGCTTGTTAAATACTGTACAGATGAAATGTATGCTCTTCCCTTCAATAAAGTGACTGCTCTGTTCGACTGGCTGTTTATGTCCTGTGTGTGTGTGTGTGTATAATACATTGCTGTAAATGAGTTTTTCCTTGTTTATTTTTTTTCTGCATTTTTGTTACAGTTAAATGGTTCCAATCATCAAGCAAATGTTACAGTATTACAATAATAATTGCATTTAATAAGGGAAAAAAAAAAGTTGTCCAAATCTACATGGCCCTTTGTGGATAAAGTAATTGCCCCCTAAACCTAATAACTGGTTGTGTCGCCCTCGGCAGCAACAACCGCCGCATTCAAGTGTTTACCTCTTAGTCCGATTTAGGTCTGGACTTTGACCAGGACACTGGACTTCAGAAGGTCATAAGTTCAAATCCCAGCACCACCAAACTGCCACTGTTGGGCCCTTGAGCAAGGCCCTTAACCCTCAACTGCTCATTTATATGAACGAGATTATATCTAGATAAGAGCATCTGCCAAACCTTGTAACTGTATAGTTGTGTGTCTCTGGGTTGTTGTTGTTTTGACTCGATATAAAAGTGGTTCAGTTCTTTAAGAGGTGGTTGATGCATTAAGGGGTATTTGTGGACTTTATGGTGTGTGTGTGTGTTTGAAAGAAAGAGGTTGATTGCTTTAAAGATTTGGAGCTGTGTGTGTAACATGAGACTGTTTTCCCTGTGCAGTGTCTTTTATCCCTCTGGTCAATTCTTTGTCACACACACACACACTTTCTCTCTCTCCTTCTAGGTCTCAATCCCTGTACCTATCTCCCTTTCTCTCTCCCCTTCTGTCTATATCCTTCTCTGTCTCTCGCCATCTTTCTCCCATTTTATGTCTCCATCTCTCTGTTTCTCTCCCTTTTCTTTTCTCTCTCGCTCTCCCTCTGTGTGTCCCTCCACCACCACCCCCGCCCTCAATCGCACTCCACATTCGTGTTCAATCACCTTTGTATAAATGCGGTGTTTGAATTTTATAAATAAAAATGGTACTACAGACGTCTTTCACACTCCATGGTTAAGACTTCATTAAGGTTTCGAACCTCAATTTCTGTGGCATTCGATCAAAACGACCAAATGATGTAACACAGTCGACCCTATAAGCTGTTTTCCTGTAGCAGAGCATCCATCCTGAAGTGTTTCGTTCCTCGTGTATTTCACACAATCATCTAAATTCGCTCTGAAACACCTTGTAACTGATGCACACATCCAAACTGTGCCCATGAGATGACGTACAGTGCAGTAAGCCTCACACTCCTAAAAGATGCTTTTTCAACCTTATGTGGTTCTGCCCCAAACTGTTTGCATGAAGATGGAGGCACACAAATGTATGCAACCTCCATGAAGATCTGCTTTACGTGTGACGTGGAAAATCTCCTGCTATACAGCTCTGAACTCAACCTTATTGAACACCGGAACGCTGAATGGCACAAATCTCCACAAGCGCAACTCCAATATCCAGTGGATCATCATCCCAATACAGCACAGGTGAAATAGGATGTTCAAAAAGCACATCTTGTGCTCAGGTGTCCACAAACATTTGATAGACAAAGACAGATGTATTCAAGCAGGAAACTTTCTCCTTCAGGTTTATTGTCTGACGCACTTTTATCCTTTTTTTTTTTTTTTTGCAGCAAATGCACTTCCTCCCCTGACGCACTTTTCGGATTTCACGCGTGCACACGTGAGAAACGTCAGCGACACTGCTGAGGTGTTAAAGGCTTTTTTTAAATACCTGATTAACAGACTGTGAGCTGAGAGCACTTTCATGGCAGATCCCAGAAGTCGTTATGTTTCAGTGAGAAGTATAAAAATATAGAGGAGGAAAAAAAAAAAAGTACGTTTTATTATTTATTTATTTATGAATGAGATAAATGTACATCACTCTTGATAAGGGTATCGTGTAAACAAAAACAAATGTATACATTATTTATACATTTATCTCATTCATACAACTGAGCAGCTATGGGGTTAAGGGCCTTGCTCAGGGGCCCAGGAGTGGTAGTTTGGTGTATCTGGGACTTTTGGATTCAAAGACCAATACGATTACCACTAAACTACCACCTCCCCCTTATATATAATACATATGCATATAAAAGTGTAGGATGTTTACAGGTGAAACGTCACCCGAAAGCAGACACGGCCCACTGTTTGACATCGGTGGGGCATTGGGGGTATCTCTGCAAAGCTTCCATGACCTGGGTGTGATCGAGCATGAGGCGCATGAGCTGGTATTCCTTCTGCGCTTTACACACTCCGCCATCCACGGGCTGGATCAACTCCAGCTGCAGTAAGTGCTCGAATGCCTACAGGAT
Organism: Silurus glanis; assembly: GCA_014706435.1. Lineage (NCBI taxonomy): Eukaryota > Metazoa > Chordata > Actinopteri > Siluriformes > Siluridae > Silurus > Silurus glanis. The sequence continues at coordinate 1,253,908 of JAAIIK010000044.1, read as the reverse complement.
GTACTCCACACACACACACACACACACACACACACACACAATTAGACCACATTATCTGAAATGACGCTATAATTATCACATCAGCTAAATCAGGGTTCTCATACGCGCCGCATAAAGAGCTTCCGCACAGCGCTGTGTGTTTTCTCTGCTCTAACACACCCGAGTCACCTGATAATTAACTGATCGGCTGATTCAGGTGTGCTGGAGTTCGGAGGTGCGTTTCAGCACAAAACCCCCGAGCGAAAGCACTCCGTTTTCTGCCGGTAATTCGGTGCAGGTGTGTGTGTGTGAACTTACTTTTGGTCTGAATGTATCAAGTGAAAAAAGAAAAAAAAAAAAAAAAACAGCCTGAATGTTAATCATGATCATCAAAAAAGTGTTTTAGTTCCTACTCATTTTTTTTTTTTACAAGACACACACTGTTTTTGCCTTCATCACTGGCGTCTTGCATAACCCGTAATAGCCTTCGACTACCTGCTGATTAAAAAGCATGTACCGTCAGTGTATTGAGAATGATTCTCTTTTAATGAGCCTACAAATCAGTATGTGCATAAGATTTATTAAAATCTTAAACCAGAACCTTTTCATCACAAGTCTCATAACCTTCTTTGAGGAAGAGCAAATGGGGACTAAATGTGGAATGCGATGTTCAAAAGCACGTATCAATCTTATGCTCGGGTGTCCACAAACTTTTGGCCATATAGTGTATTTTAATTCGACTTAACTAGAGAATTACAGAAAAGAAAAAAGTGTCATGTTTAGAGTTGTCCACTAGATGGCAGCAGAGCTGTGAGGGTTTTTTTTGTTGTTGTTTTTTAAACTTTAAAAAAGAAAAAGTCAATTAATAATCTCAATTAGAATTTTCTTTTACACTGTCCAGACATTGAAATGTATACATTTCTTATTTATGTTCCATGTGGAGCTTAAAACTATTATTCTTGTATATTAGAGACAAAATATACAAATATAAAGCTAATAATGATGCTTTGTGTTATTCGTATCATGAGAATATATATAATAAATATGATTTTCCGTTCTTATAATGACGTTGGGATGCTGCCAGGATGTGCACGTCTCTCTCTCTCGCCAGCGGCCCACAGAGTTCACTTTCAGCTCTCGTCTCTTTCCTTTTTTTTTTTTAAATCGCACTCTGTTTCAGTGTCTGGCTCCTTACTCTGGTTATCAGCATTAATAAAAGGCACCTTACGTAATTTCATGTGAAAAGCAGTGGATTTATCCACCCAGATGTTAAAAAAATGGTTTTGAGTCTCACCTTAAACACCACCGGCTTCTCGAAGTTATGGATGGAGTGGGACTTCCTCTGAAGAAATTTCTTAAACTCTGAGGAGAAAAGACGACAAAATAATATTCATGTTTCAGTCGTATCCATGTGCAAATGTGTGTATAATCAGCTGTGGCTGATATTTTATACATACATATAAACTTGGATACATTTTAGAGAAGACAATATGCATCTTGTATATCAGTACAGATTTACTGTCCTCTAAAAAATAACATAACAATCAGCCATTACTGTCTAAATGGCAACAAAAGTAAGTACACCCTAAGTGAACATGTCAAAACTGAGTCTAAAGTGTGAATATTTTGTGTGAGCACCATTGTTATGTAGCACTGCCTTAATCTGGGAATGGAATGAACCGCAGCTCCCCAGTACCAGCAGCACTCATGCAGCCCCAGACCCTGATGCTGCCACCACCATGCTTGACCATCAGATTTGTTATCACTAAACTTTTGTTTTACTGCTGCGCCTTAAACCAAGCACCAAAATCCGCCATGATGCGCACATCCTGCAATTTAAAACCGTCCGTGTGGAAACACAGCAGAAGTTCCGTCTGGTGTCCTGATGGTTAACTTCATTTAAAACACTATAACTACTGTTGAGTTCGGCTTCGCTAATAATAAACATTCATTTACATAAAGCGTCCATGATTAGAGCATTAAAAACTTGAAAAGTATTAATTTAAAGGTACATTTAGAGCAGATAGAAATGTGTGTATAAGATTAATCACGAGTTAACTCATGATGATCATGCGATTTATTTAGGATTCAATATTTCAATCGGTTGACAGCCCTAATATATATATATATGGCTTAAGGATAAAGATCTGGGTGTCACTGATTCGTCTCTACACAACAAGCTTCAATGACACACTGAGTAAATAGTAAATAGTCCCACTATCAATATTTTATCATATTTTTACATTTGATTATTTCCATATAATCTTTTGTGATTGTGTTTCTTGTGTCTTAGAAGCGTTTTGCGATACCGTTGTGAACCATTTGGAAGTTAAAAGGCTCTCCTTCGTAGATATCATTCAGGTGCTTCATGGCGATAATCAAGCACAACTCCAGAATGGACAGACCTGAGCGAAGAAAAATGCAGAAAGTGAGGATTTATTGGTTTTTGTTTTTATTCTATATATCCAAAGCACTGTGTGTGACCATCTTTTCATTGTTAAAGAATTATTTGTGCTATCGATCCTACACCTTTTCAAAATGCCTAGGACACGCTTATGGTAGAATTTCACATATATCTTAATGCTCTCACCGTGCACCATGTTGCCTTTTGAGTCAGAGGAGCTCATTCGACTGGCCTCCAGTAGGTCTACAGCTGTCAGAGTCGGGTGCGAGACAGAAACATGGCTCACTGCCAGCAACTGAGGGAAAACACACACACACACACACACACACACACACAGACAGAGTGAGGACCTACTGCTTTAGGGAATGAACAGACAACAGTTTTTGTATGCTGTTCTCACCAGCAGTGAGTGTAGGGAGCGAAAGTCTTTAAAGGAGTTATAATGTTTCTGTAAAATCTCATCCACTGCCTTGTCCTCACACAGTTTCTGAGAGAGAGAGAGAGAGAGAGAGAGAGAGAGAGAGAGAGAGAGAGAGTGAGAGAGAGAGAAAGAGAGAGATTTACAATTCAATTTAATTTTTCATTTGTAATCTGAAAGTCATCAACAATTCATTAAATGAAAAAGAACTGCTACAATAACATACATGTCAAAATTCGATACGTAGATGATAGACAGATAAAAGAAAGATAGAAAGAAATCTATTATAAATAATCTATCGGCTCCTTGACTAGGACTGAGAATTCTCTGGTATATAAAATCATTTCACCAGGTGCAACTTCACTCCAAATTTTGTTTATTTCAATATAATTGTTTTATTTATTAGTTACCATTTAGTCCTTGCTTTGTTTTTTTTTTTGGGTGGTCTCATATCGATCCCATTTTAATGGGAATGATACAGCAGCGTACTACAATCGAGAACATGCGCAATGTGAACATGTTAAACGCTGGTACATCGATGAGAACGCATAAAATTAAGAAATGAGAAATTAGAAACTGTACAAATATGTATAAAAGGGGAAAGGTTTAAAAAAATAAATAAATATTTAAAAATTTTAATAAAAATTCAAATCATGTGAATGAGGGAATCTCCAGTGTCTTCAATGGTAACATGAGAAACTGGATTTTTTAATAAGAGTTATTAAAAATGCAATTTTTTTTGTAATTCCTCTTAGCAGCACATCTCCATGTGCTTCCTTCCTAACCTCCGTAATTTTAGAGTTAGTTCCCAGTGTTACCAGTGCGACACATCAGTTCGGATGAAGCTCGGTTTGCAGTGTAATGTGTTGTACCGAGATGCCGAGGTTCCACTCTTGGCAGAACTTTGTGTCAGGGAAGTTCTCCTGCAGCGTGAGCTCAGACCGAAAAGCGTCTTGATACTGACGGAAACTCAGAGAGCTCAGCGTGTGAATCTGTCTGTGGGAAAACCGTGACTTCACACGCTTCTCTAAGAGCTCGAGCACATCCTGTAATGAAAAACACACACAGTGTTGTTCTGAACATCCTCTAAAATACACTGTATGGACAAAACTTTATGGACACCTGACTAAAATGTATGTGCCTTTTGAACATGTATTTATAATAATATCCACTCCTCTGGGAAGATGTTCCACTAGATTTTGTGGAGATTTTGTTCATTCAGACACAGTGTCAGGTAGTGATGTAGGTGAAGATGCCATGAGGTGGCAGTAGATCTACCGCTCCAACCCATGTAAAGCATACCTTCATGGTGCACATCTTCTACCTTTGTTGTGTTGGAACAGGTTTGGGTCTCCTAGTTCACTAAGGGAAAACATAATTCCCATCCTATACAATTGTGAACCTCCAACTGTGTGCCTTCACATATAACTGGAAAAGTCAGGTGTCCCAATACTTTTGTTCACATCGTGTCATTTTGACCCAAGAATCAAGATGAATGTGTGTACACACCAGTCTACAGGTGAGGCCCACCACAGCTACAGGAGCCTGAGCGGACTGCGATACATCGAGCAGGTTATACAGGAGGGTCTGATTCTTATGATGCGCCAACAGATCGAACTCCTCCAGAATGAAGAAGACGGGCCGACTGCTGCTTTTATCACCTTCACACACACACACACACACACACACACACACACAGGAACAGAAGAATCTGTTAGCTATTGTAAGGTTCTCTGCTTCTGCTCATTTAACACCTTGTGAGAAGAATCCTAACAGTATACAGGTAAGATCATTTTCAAGTTCTGATGAAGTCGTCGTTCGCCTGTGATTGGCCGAGGTGTACTTTTGGCGGGAAAAGAAATGTAAACACGTCCGTCCAAAATGCATGGGCTGAATGACCTCTCATTAAATGAGCTGGAGATCAAACAGCATCTTATCAAAGATGAGTGTGTTTAATGCCTTTATAGAAATCGACTAAACCTTCACTCAAACCCCAGGGATTGCCATTTCATAATCATAAGGTGCATCAGCCAGATGTTCAACAAGTTCCTTACACACAAATAGAATTAGCAATTAAATCAACTCCATCAACTGACAATCTTAGTGATCCTCATCCATCTGAGAACTTGGATGAGGGACAAGATGTACAAGATGGATCCATCTGAGAACTTAGGTATGTACAAGATGGATGAGGATCACTAAGGTGGAACATCTGGTTGCAGGTTGTATTTTATATGTTTGTTTGTTTTTGTATAATAAAAGCAGAGGTATCCAAGAACCAACCCTTCTTCAGAGCGTCCAGCAGAAAGACCAGATTCTCAGCGAAGCTGCCCTGCAAAACACGACAGGGGTCTCACTTCCATCTCCCACCAATAATCATTTGATAAAAAACGCACATTCAGAGATGTACAAAGTCCGAGTACGCTCAGACACACTCACAAAGACTTTGTCTCCGACGACGTTCTCCAGCTGAAGCTGGCGTGTGATCTCCTTCAGAGCGATCCGATCGTCCGTCTGCAGCAGACCTGCGTGAGAAGCACATTAGTCGATTAACACCGACTAACCCCCCCCCCCCCCCCCAAGCCTCTTTTCAAACGCACGTTTCCACATCACTCACCGCTCAGATGAACCTGCAGCACGTTCGTCTTCACCTCCTGGACCTCCAGCAGCTCTCTGAGGACACAACGTAGCAGCTAGACACACAAAAACTCAGGTTGGTATAAAACACTGGTGTGAATCTCAAACACAATTGCAGTAGCACAAGACGTGCTCGTACCATCGTTTTCCCAGATCCACGTGGACCGACGATGAGCACCGAGTTACTCTCACCGTGAACCACTGTCCTCTTCAGGAGCTCCAACAGATGCCTAACAACATACACACACACACACACACACACACACACACCATATGCTTTTACAACACACACACACACACACACACACATGCCTGCTGTAATCTTAATGGAATCCTCACTATGGAGGTTCTAAGACACACTTGTACTGTGATTCCAGGCCCACAGGTTTATCAGGAAGCCTTTGGTGACACAGTCGCTCCCTCAGTACTCTCTGGACCTGCAGGTACAAGAGGATCAAACATCATGTTGCATCTTTGTACAGCATACTTTCCTCCATGAACCATCTTCTATCCTTAATCTTAGGATTAAAGTGGAAAATTCTTTAAAAAAATGCACTCGATATAATAACTATATATATTTTATAGTTTTCATGTTACTGTTATTGCTTTTATATTTCCTGTTTTGTTTGACATCTTAAAGCTTATTAACTTCATAAATACAAGTTTACTTAGATATATACTTTTGATATATCACGTTTACGTTGACTAAACAAATATAGAAATGTCTTAATCCTCCCAGTTCATTTCTATATTGCCATGCCTCTTTTAAAACTTGCCACACTTCAGGTGTGAGGATGCTCAGTGTAATCCCTGACCCGCACTGAGATCTATACGGGTGTGTGACCAGTCCTCAGGTCT
>JAAIIK010000044.1:1214051-1247241 GCA_014706435.1 Silurus glanis | reverse complement strand
TGTGTTGTCATGCACTGGGGTCTATACGGGTGTGTTGTCATGCACTGGGGTCTATACAGGTGTGTTGTCATGCACTGGGGTCTATACAGATGTGTTGTCATGCACTGAAGCAGCACTAACCTGTGATACACATTCTCCCACAGCCAAGTGCTTTTCCCTGGACTTCCGTTTGCTCATGATGCTGCAGAAGGAACTAAAGCAAGCCCGGTGAAACCACAGGACGGACCAAAACCTGTGAAGAAAAATGAAATGAAAAGAAAACCGGAATTACTGTTCATCACTTTCACCAGGATCACCTTCAGCAGCGGCTCCCGGGGCTCGCGCTCCGTGCTGTGCTGTGCTGTGCTGTGCTTAGCTTCCTCGCTAACTACACACTAAACACATACTACATTACTACTTACTCACCATTTGCTTACGAGATGTTCTGGATAAGAAATACCCCAGTAGTTACCCTTCCAAGGCAGAAGTTACCACACAGTGATGTAGCCTTGCAGCCTGAAATGAGCCGGAAACCAGAGTCGCGTCATAGTTGTGAACTTCCGGTTTGAGCAGCGCCTATGGCTGGGATTGAAAAGAGGTCATGAAAAGTACAAGCTGCCTTTTTTTATATATATATATATATATATATATATATATATATATATATATATATATATATATATATATATCTATATATACTTTATTTTTTTTATATATATATATATATATATATAAATATCGCTGTTTATTAGTTATAATACAATATGATTTACTCATTTTAATACATTTATAAATAAGCCCATAATGAGGAGATTATAGATATTTGTATATCTTTTACAGACCCTTCAGTATAATTTTATGATATACATAACCTGATATTAAAATAAAAATGTTGGTCTTTTTTTGGACAATAAAAAAATAATAATTTTTGGATTTTATTTTTTTTTTCTCGAAAAAACAATTCAATTTCCCTGATGACTCAAGCTGTACTAATAAGTCTTCCGTCCAATCAAATGCCTTTAAAACATATATGTCCCGCCCCCCCAGGAAGTGTCTTGTTCTACAGTTACAGCTTATCAGCCGTAAAACGTTTTCCTGTGTACTATTCACCATCTATCCCTGGTTTCATCTCTCGGGCTTCTAACCCATGTTCAATCCAGGGGTAATATATCGCAGACGAGAGTGTGAAGGACTTCCTCCGTCGATGAAAAAGCCTCCTCTACTGTGTTGTGTTTGTTTGAGATTTCAAACGCTATTAACCGTCTATTTATAAAACCATTTTTGGTATAATCCCTCCTTTAGAACTTCTAGGATCCACAGATCGACCCAGAACTCTTACTTCTTACTCGGCACTCCTTCGCTTTGTTTTTATTTCCTAGGGTTCCCTCTGGGTTCTCAGGTTTCCTCCTGCCGTTCCAAAAACAAGGCGGTAGTGGACATGCAAGTGATGTAGGATGACCCAGGATGCGTTCTCAGGAATCCACCCACCGTGATTCCGAACAAGGTCACAGAATACGCATAAACGAACAGAACCATCAGGACCGGGTGGGTTCTGGATGCACATTTGAAATCAGATTTTTGTGTTTGCGTTCCTTGGGTTTCCTCTGGGTTTCCCGGTTTCCTTCCACAGTTCCATAAGCCGTGGCAAACATGCAAATGATGCGAACATAAACAAACAGAATTATCAGGTTGGATGGTTCTGGGTCCACGTCTGAGATTGTGTCATGTCCTCCTGTCCTTTTCTGTTCTTCCTTCTTCTGTCCTGCCCTCTCATTTCCTCTTGCCTCCTGTCCTTCTGTCTGAAGTCTTGCTCTCTTGTGTCCTGTCCTCCAGTTCTGCCATCTCCTGCCCTGTCCTGTCACACCTCAGCATATTGTGGTCCAGCCACATCTCCTCTGGGTTCCTCGCGGGGGCGCGCGCGCGCCCGCCGAAAGCTCCATCTTTCCATCCCAACGCACACACAGCAAAAGGCAGATGATTGAGGAGGGGGGGGCGTTTTATTTTTATTTTTTAAAGGGACAGAGCCGAATTGCAGCCAGAAGCCACAAGCGGATTTTTTTTTTGTCTTCATCCTGGAAGCTGTCAGGAACTTCTAAACCGGAACCGCAGGATGTGCTGGAGCTCTGTGTGGGGAAGAGAAACATATTTATTCAGGGAGGAATAATAAAATAAAACCAGGAGACAGATAGATAGACTGAGAGAGAGATAGAGAGAGAGAGAGACACACGGACATAGAGACAGAGGCTCTCGTCAATTCTCCTCTCCTCTCAGCTGCACTAGCACTTAGCGTTAGCATTAGCGTTAGCATTAGCATTAGCTCTAGCATTAGCGTCCCCCCCCCCGTCCCCCCTCCTTCCTTCTGTCTCTCTCTCTCTCTCTTCGTTTTGGTTCTGGGCTTGAGACATTTCTCGGGTTCCTGGTTTTTATAGAGATGTGTGCATAAAAGCGGTTCGGTTCGGCTGTAAAATAAAAAAAAAATAATAAACCGCCGGGTTCTTGTGGTTCTGGAGGCCCTGCAGGTCTGTCAGCCAGCGGATAGTAATACGGTATGTATATAACTGGTAGCTAACTTGTTTTTGTTGTGTTGAATATTGCTGTTTTTCCCCCTTGTATCTCTCAATATATCTCTCTATCTATCCCTTGCTCTATCTCTCTCTATCTTTCCCTCTATCTCTTCTCATGGGTCAGGGCCACCCAGGCTAGCTAGCTCTCTATCGATGCTAACACTTAGCATAAATGACTGTTAGCCCACAACGCTGAGCAGCAGTTTTTTTTTGTTGTTGTTTGTTTGTCTATTATTTTTTATTATTATTATTATTATTATTATTATTTATTTTTTAAATATTATATTCCACTTAATTCCTCTGGGTTTTGATTTCTTTAGTAAAACGTCTTACTTTATTTATTTATTTATTTATTTATTTATTAGATAGATAGATAGATATAATCCCTCAAACAAGATCTCGTCCTCTTTTCTATATTCAATAAACCCAAACGCAGCCCACTTCTCTCAAACACTTCTCCAAGACGACTCCTCGTTATTTATTATAATAATATTATTGCTAATAATACATTTTTTCAATCTAATGCAAGCTAGTTTGGGTTTTGGAAAAGCTTAAAAAGAAATGCTTTTTACATGTCAATCAGTCCAAATACTTAGGATGGTATTTTGCTTTATTTACATCGTAGACTTTAAGGAGAGGAAATTAAATATTTTATTCATTCTTATTTTTATCCACTTCATCCACAGACCGATTTGTAGTGTCATAGAAAGTGGTAATAACGGAGCCTCACTTATCACTACTAGTGTTTCCGAGTGAAATCAATCACCAGCCAGCTGGGCTCTGTCTCAAATCACACACCTACAAAAATGCACTTTATACCCTGACCGATCGGGATACAAGGACTTTTTTTCTATTCTTTCTTTTTGGACGCTTGGGAAATAGTGATTTATGTAGGCAGCGCATCTTCGGATAAGTGGATATTGAAATGACTCGGAAGGTCCGTCTTCGGGATCGACGGTGGAGACGATTATTAAAGCTCTGTGCATCCTTTCAGGTATAAAAGCACCCGGAAAAACTGTATTCAAAGGGTTTCCTTATCCGTATTTCATACGTCTTTTTGCGACCGTGAGCGCCTTCTCGTCCTTGCTTTCCTCCTCGCTGACTTCAGATAAGCGATCCTGATCCTGAAATGAACCCAGAAGGTCCGTCTTTGAGAATGTAGAACAGCACACGTTTGCCCCCGACAAGAACTTTCCCAAAAGCGATACCGTATATACGTATTTCATACGTTTTGCGATCATGAGCGCCTTCTGTAGAACTCTTGCTTTCCTTCTGGCTGACACGATGCTCGTCTTTCGGTCGTGTATCTTCCACATTTTGTCGAATAAATCCCGTGGAGAATTCAAGAACACTCCTCTTCTCTGTGTTTTCTGGAGAACCCAGAGGAACTTTGAGCTGGCTGAAGTGAATAATGTGCCATGTGGTATATACGTGGACCTCAACGAACACTGATGGACCATTTTATAGCTAATTGATGATTTCTTCTTCTACGTCTATATGATTGACGAGGGAAAAGTATAGTTCGTTATAGTAGCGTTTTGGTTGTGTGACAGTTTTAATGACTTGAGGATGTTGTTTGGTACCTTGAGTACTGATCTGTTGATCTTTGAGAGCGTCCTGGTTATGTGGCACGAGTACCATAATCCTTAAGTACTGTTCCGACAGTGTCCGGACATTTCTTTGAGTTTATTACTATAATATAAAACGAAGATGTCTGCAGTAACGATACTCTCTTTCCAGTCACGCGATTGAAAACGCGTTCACGTTATACGTGCCGTCGTCAGAATAATGAATCCGTGTGTACTCCATACACCCCATTGTAACACAGTCTGTTCGCGTCGTGCTTTTATTATAAGCGCTCGTTGTAGACCAGTTGGATGATTAGTAGGTCATGTGACCGTAATGTATGTGGACTTTACTTGCTGTAGGAACTCAATAACTTCCTTAAAAAGAAAAATGTGGCTCGGACACCTCGTTTTAAACATTTGATTGTTCTGCGTTTTAAACCCGAACGTAACTCTTGTTCTGTGTGTGTGTGTGTGTGTGTGTGTGTGTGTGTGTGTGTGTGTGTGTGTGTGTGTGTGTGTGTGTTTTTATAAAATACTCTTTACAGGCCACGTGTAAAACTAATCCAGTCTCTTTACTGGCTTTCATTTGGTGGGGGAAAAAAGTGAATATAGATTGCCAGGGAAAATCATCTCGCTTCCCAAATGCAAAACCCAAACCTCGTCTTTGTCAGCGAAAAGAAAGAAAGGTGAAAAAGAAAAGAATGCTTTATACTTTGTCACATGTATTTTACAGCACAGTGAAATTCTTTCTTCGCATATCCCAGCGATGTTGAAGCTTTAATCAGAGCGCCCGGTCGGCCATGATACAGGGCCCCTGAAGCACAAAGGGTTAAGGGCCTTGCTTAAGGGCCCCAAGAATGGCAGCTTGGCAATACCAGGGTTTAAACCTTTGACCTTCTACTCAATAGCCCAGAGCCTTAACCACTGAGCTACCAATTCCCATAAAAGAGCAGATACGTAACACCTGATTTTTTTCAGCCATTTTCATATCTTTCCCGAATTTGGAGGCACATAGTCTATGGATGCAGTAGCATGAAATGCTTGAAATTTTCCTTTAAAGCTCAAACGTTTCGCTGCCACACTTCAAAACTGCCAACCAAATATTCTTGTGCTCATGATGTCATGCTTTGTAGTATAATTTCATCAAGGTGTGAAGCCCCTACTGTTCCCCTTTCAAGCATAGATTAAGCACAGCTGTAGGCTTTCCCGTTGAGAATAACCCATGGGTTTGTTAATTGGTCGATGATTAAGCGTTATCTATGATGTTACATGTATTCGTCACACGTGAAGGAGCGTGATGTTGATTTATTTATTTATTTTTCCTCAAGTTGGGGTTGGAACACTGTTTATCGTTAATCATGAATGTGCACAGACCGAACATCAGTGTTCCAAAGTGTTTTTATTTATTATTAAATGAATGAGACGTGGATTTTTTTTTATTATTATTTATTTATTTATTTATTTTTTTATCCTATTTGCAGTTACGATCGACGTCCTGTTATCAAGCATGTTGTAAAAGCACTTTCTTCAAAGTTTACAAGAAAGTTCTGACACTGGAGACTCCTTCCCTGTAAATATCCCTTCCAGAAAACGTATCAAAAATAGAACACGTTTATTTTATCATTTTAATCGCTGAGGGTCAGTCGTGCCACGTCTCCTACATCCTTTTGAACTATCTGTCGCTATAGAAACCACCGATGCATTAGAAGGAAAGCATTAAAAACCTGCGATTTGTTTTGCACGAGCACTTACTGTCAGAGCCGCCGCTGCAGACAATGAAGCAACACCTTCCGACCAATCAGAACGGAGACTTCCACAAACGCCACAGTATAAGTTTCACTAATGTGTTTGTCTTTTAGGCTGAAAATTTTCTCCAGATGATATTTTCTTTCACGTCTTATGTATATGCATGTATCGATCTGGCTGCTTGGATGTTAAGCCGTCTCGGCTGGACGTCTCGGCGTCTCCTACTCGGACGCGTTTGTTGTTTTTATATGGCGAATAAAGTGTCTGCTGGAAAGACGCATCTCAGACGTAGTGAGCTGAATTCTTTACTCGCGTTAAACCTGAGATCTGGACGGTTAGCGGAAGAAGCGGAGTGATAAACGTTTTTTTGGTCCTGCCACTGTTCCACGCAGGCCACTTGTGAGTCAGCAGCAAAGACCTGGATTAACCGGTGACACATGGTGGCCCTCATAGTCAAGGCTAACACACACACACACACACACACACACACACAGTTAGCCTTGGGCTTTCATTTATCTAGCATTTGCGTGTAAAAGCTTTTTGTTCCTGTACTAATGAGCAAGACATCAACCATGCGCTCGTCTACGCTACGGCAGCTTCAACCAGTCGTTCTTTCATTTCTTTTTTTCACTCCCTCAAAGATAAGAGTTTCTGCGTTTCAGAGATCTCACTTAACACTGGAGACTCCACCCAGAAATGTAGGGGGGGGGTTAGCAAAAAAATCATCACCGATTTATCGTTCCACCATAACAAAAATGTATAAGAACGATCAGACACACACACACACACACACACACACACACACACACACACAATATGAACAAATGATTGCGGACACCTGAGCATAAGATTGGTGGAACATCCCATTCCACATTCAGTCCCCGTTTACTGTTATAATAACTGCCAATCTTCTGGGAAGATGTTCCACTAGATTTTGTGGAGATTTCTTCTCATTCAGACACAAGGGTGTTAGTAAAGCCAGGCTGTGATGTAGATGAGGCGAGGAGGCCTGGGGTTCAGTCAGTGTTCACGTTCATTCCAAAGGTGTTCAGTAGGTTTTATAGCTCTATAGCAGGAGATCGTCCTCTCCAACCCATGTAAAGCAGATCTTCATGAAGCCGCCTTTGTCCACAGGTGCATTGTCATGCTGAAACAGGTTCGGGTCACTTAGTCCAAGGTGATATCTTGTCACTTGCTGAACTCGCTTGGGAGTTCATCTCAAGCACCTGAGTAGGAATTCCAAGTTGAATTGTATTACACAGAGATTGTATACAAGTTGTTGGTCAGTATTACACATTTACACACACTGTATACAAATATACTGGTTCAGTAATATTAGAAACAGAATAAGAGCCACTTTTGACCCAGTAAAGCGATTCAGCACACGTGAGGCATCTTCACGAGGTCATCCTTCTACCCGAGTGAAACTTTTCTCCGTGTATCTGTGTGGACTCTGACCGTGTCTACCTTGGTGGACTACTAATGGGCCAAGCATTGTCAGGGAGTGAATTCACTTGGCATGAACTAACATTCCCATTATACACATTATACCCTCTACTGCAACACATTCTCATCGTGATGTCAGCAAACGTTCAAGCTCGTCGGCACAACGATCTGACACGGAAGAACGTTTGAGCTACTTCGACGTACTTCGGTCGAAAACTTTCCCAAAACATATCACGATATAAGAAAAGCAGTGTTGCATTTTACTTAAAATATAGTTTGTATTTCATGTCCAAAAAATGATAATTCACTACATGACCTAAAGTATTTTTGAATTAGAAGAGCCAAACCTGTTCCAGCATGCCAATGCCCCTGTGCACAAAGCACATTTCTATCAATTCTCCATCGAATTCTTGACTCTGATTGGTCAAGGGTTTAATCAGCATTGCTTAATTTTCCTTAATTTCCTGACCGTAGCAGCTCTGTGTGTTAGAACACGCTTTTGATATCAATATGTACACAGGAACATTCACAGGAACTTGTATGGTAGGTGTTCCACTTTTCAAAATGGTTGAAGACTTTGCACAGTCCATTAGTCTGAGATCAAGCTTTAAATCTGTTTTCTGCCCCATTGCGCTTTTGGATTTCTAAGGGAAGTGTGAGCTCAGTGGTTAAAGTGTTGGATTTCTGATCAGAAGATCGTGAGTTCAGATCCCAGCACTACCAATTTGCCACTGCTGGGCCGTTGGGCTAAAACCCTGAACTGCTCAAGTTGTATAAATGAAATAATTGTAGGTGGCTCTGGATAAGGGGCGTCTGCCAAATGTCATAAAAGTAACATGAGATGCTTTGATGAGAGGTTGGGGAGGGAACGATTATTTATAGCTGCTATAATGTAAACGGTAACTTGTATAATAACTTGTTATTATAAGTGGATAAATGGTATATAATCAATGAGTTAAATTTGTAGTCGGTGGCAAATTGCTGAGTCATCAAAATACTCAATATCAGGGAGACTTTAGTAATTGTGCATCATTCCACCTCCCCTCCCAGTAACACCAGTTCTGTTTGAATAGTATTGATGGTAATGACCACCGTGAAGCTTCCTGTGTTTCTAACACCATATCTACTCTCTAAGATGCCTGCTTCATAGGACTTTATGACCATACTCCTCGCAAAGGATTAGTGGCTGCAGTTAGAATAGGATTTTCTTGATCAGTTAGTCATGGAAACCTGATGGAGTAAACATGAGGATTACAGAGCCAGTAAGAAAGAAGAGGCAGCAGCTGGCAGAGGAGAGCAGCAGGTAAACGAGACGGAAGGACTCTTTTTAAGAAGAGCAGTAGAGCCAATCAGCCTGATAACTTGTTAGATAATACGCGGTTGCTATAAAGCAGGGGTCGACAACTGGCGCAGACTGAATTGTTCCCAAAAAAAAAGATGTAGAGCTGTTAACGTTTTAAAAGAACTTTTCCAAACGTTGTTTCTCCCCTGTAGACTTGACGAAGGTTAGGTGTTTCTGAAATCATGTGGTGCAAAGTCCATTCTCATTGGCCACAATTAGAGGTCGACCGATTAATTTGCACCGATTGTTGATTGGTGGAACAAGTGGCTACCTGCAGAAATTCACACCGATAGTTTTGCGTCCGTTGCCGGAGCGATTGAAAAGTTCTACTGTCATTGTGAGAGCTGCCTCTAGGGGCGAGTCACTGATGCCACGTGCTGGTTGTCGTTACACGTGAGGCTTCACGGAGAGTGCCATATTAGATTTATTAATTTTATAATTATATTAATTAATTATTATATTTATATGTATTTCCTTTAGCAAATTTTCATGACAGCTCTTTATTTTTATTTTTTTTTGTAATAAAGTTCAGTACTGTTTTTCGTTGTTTTTGTTTTTTAGTGTCCATTTTAATCGGTTACCGGCAAGTGCGATCCAACCGGTCGACCTCTTCACAAATGCTGCTCATTCCGTGCTGTAATTTAATGGAATAGAAATTGAGGAAGCAAAGAGAAATACTCTTAAATACATTGGGATCAACAGAAAACAGCATTTCTTTGTTCGCTCCTAATCAAACTACAATGCGTAGAAAAGGCGTAGAAAAATATCATTTATTTTCCTCCTAAGAGTCCATTTTTGCTTTCATTTCCTCTCAACAGCTGTGTTTAGACTAATGCTTTAGAATTGTTTTCTTTTTTGTACTCCTCACTCTGCATTGTCATTGAGACATGAAGGATCAGGCCGGTTCCACAAGTACACACATTAAACAGCAGCTGAGAACAATGGCAGCTACGCATCACAGAGGCCTCGGTTAGTCGGTGTGTTAAGGCTGTGTTTTTATGAGTCCTAACGTTTCACATTCTCCAACAAACGATCACGTAGAGCTGCATCCAGTTTTACTTCTATTCCGGCAGGTATTACAAGGCATACACTCAACTTTAGAATATATGTATTTCATAGCAAAAAAAACCTGACATGCTCTAGCTTTGGAAACAGAAAAAAAAATAAAAAATCATGCTCCCACGTAGCGCACACACATCCAGCCAACGTCGGCACGACGCCATATTGGATGGCTGTTGATGCATATTATTAATATTTCACTTTTAGCTTCAGACAACTTGGAATATTTATTCGGTCGCTGATTGAAGCGAGTCCTTTGTGTGTTCAGACTAAACAGCACCCAAAAAAGGGCTGTATGTTAAACACAGGAG
The DNA here is from genome assembly GCA_014706435.1 of Silurus glanis. Lineage (NCBI taxonomy): Eukaryota > Metazoa > Chordata > Actinopteri > Siluriformes > Siluridae > Silurus > Silurus glanis. The sequence goes on along the minus strand of JAAIIK010000044.1, from coordinate 1,237,226 downwards.
GAAAGTTCAAGACTAATATATTTATCACTTAAGTAGCTCTCTGATGCTTTCTCTGAAATGTATCGATACTCCAACATGATAAACAATTCATATGTCCAACATTTGATGCTTTTAGTCCCAATCCTTTTATATATGTTTGGCTTGTATGGTTCAGGGACGTGTTCAGGGACTTCTAAAAAGTCTTAACTAACAGGTCTTAATTTTCCAATGTCCATGTAACACTACTTCTAATGCAGCTCTTTAGAAGGGTTTTCTTTGTTAGTTTCTGTAGCGTTGTAGTTCTTTCTTTCGCCAGTCCAAATATAATTTGCTGTATTACGACTACAAACAAGACCAGCATGCAACAGCCAATCAGCTTTCAGTTATTTGATTAGACTCTTTTGGATTGTACCACAGACGTAAAACGGATTTTATTTTTTATACTTGGCCTGAAAAAATCAAATTTGGGCAACGTATTTGTAAATGTCTTAAATGTCATTCTTAATAGTCTTAATAGGTTTAAAAAGTTGTAACTTAACTTTGAAACCCAGGTATAAGAATATTACTTGTGTGTGTGCTTTTGTGTGTTTTTCCATTAGTTCCTGGTTTATTCATAATGTGTGTGAAAAACTGGAAAACAAATATAATCTAGCTAGAATAGACTTTATTGGTTGTGGGTGGTCCAAGGGTGGGCCTAAGGGTGGTTAAGTTTGGTTAAGGCTTCAGCTGCACTAATGGGGATAAATTTTAATACATCGTTTTCCCAAAAGTTACTCATCCACGCTGAAACATCTAAAAAAAACCCTTACGTCCCTGTACGGCGCATGAGCAAAAGGTAAGACCCTTCAACCCGCGTCATTTCCACCTGCCGTTTATTTACTTTTCTTTAAAACGTTGCCGCGATGACTAAAAAATGCGGAATCATTTTCAAAAAGCCTCCGTCCACACGAGGTGAAAATGGCGTTTTAAAAATGTTTCGACTTTGAAGATCGTTTTCAAAAAGGTACGGTTTTATTGACTGTTGATTGGCTGTTGCATGTTCAAAAGGCCAAAACAGAGAGACACTTATGCGTTTTCAAACAAGACCATTTTAAAGTGCACACGGTCAAACGTCGTTGGTTCAAGCCTCAGTATCGCCAAGCTGCCACTTTTGCGGCCTTTGAGCATTGAGCACGGCCCTCTGTGTTCCAGTGGTGTTGTATCATTACTGACCCCAGCTTCCTAACATCATTGGGATATGTGAAGAAAGACTTTCACTGTGCTGTAAAATACATATGATGAGTATATTCTTTTTCCCACAAATTCTTACATTTTTTGTGGGCGGTTTGGGGGTGTGGCTGTGTTTACGCTGTATACCTGTGGTGCTGAAGGTTCAAGGTGAAACCAGGTTCTTTAGCGACTACAAATCGAACATTCAATGTTCTGACCATGTATTTTGCACGTCTTTCTTTTTTTCTTCGTTTAAAAACAAACGTGTATTACTTTATAATATAAGCCTTATTTCTTCTGCTAGTTCGAAGGTAGAACATCCTCCGTTTACGTCCCAAGGGAATTTCCTCTTCTTTAGACTAGACAGAATTTTCCTTTTTATTTATATGTCGTCATTTTTGCTTTCAAATCCATTAAAATAAATAGTAGGGCGACGTGACAAGTACAAAAATTCATAATTCGAAATTCTTCTACTGTCCTGTTTGGTCCCGCTCTACTGTATTAGTCATGCACAACAGGAACTACAGAGAGAGGATGATTCACCCAGTGCTGAAATGTATGCGGTGTGGAGGGTGCACTCCTCTCTCAATAACAAAGCTCTGTCAGAACTGAGGGATTCGGAGTGATAAGAGATTGCGTTCTCCTTTTCCTCCTCAAATGCTGTTTCAATCGCTAACACCACCCCCCACCCCCCCATTAATGATTTTACCAGTCCAGTCCTCACAGTTGTTTTTTTTCTTCTTTTCCAGGTTTGAAAGCTGCTTAAGCATCTTAACCTATTTTTTTCTTTCTTTCTTTCTTGCAGTAATCATGCGAATCATACCGGCGCTGACGTGTCGGCCAAGCGAGTGATGGGATTTTTCAGTTTAAACTGATCAGCCTGAAAGAAAATGAGAACCATCCAGTCTCGTGACCCGGAGAGTCGTATATTTCTGTGCTGAATGTGCGTGCTGCAAGGTGGCCTGCAGTGCGCTTGCTCTGTAATCATGCGTTTTTTACTGTAAGGTGCCCCTTTTTTTTTTTTTTTTTTTTTTTTTTTTTTTTTTTCCCTCCCCTCCTTCTCCCCATCTTCTCCTCCTCCCTTTCTTAATTTTCATATGTAGCCCATGAACTTTTAACTCTCATGGCTCTAATTGGTCAGAGACCAACATGGGAATCCCTATCTGCATTTAGTAGCGGCACGATGAGGCTCGTCAGGGGCGTGGTCTCGTTGTGAGCCTGCCTCACGTGCTCCCCAGGCACATTTTGCCTCAGCCAACTGGTGCAGAGGAAAGTTGTAGCTCTCTGTCCTCCCGTTTCCGAGAGACACGATGACAAGCAGTGTTGGGACAGTAAAAAAATTGTGATCTCTCCAGCGGAGTCAAGAGCTAACCCAGAAAAATGAATGGCGGAAAGGAGAGTGAGAGAGGGGAAGGGGAGGGGCATTCTGCGCCTACCCAGGTGCCCATTGGCTGGCAGCGAAAGGTGGAGTCCACTGGGGTCATCTATATCAGGTAAGGGATGTATAGGTGTGCTAATGATAATTATTTAAAATCTGGGATAACGAATATTTAATTCGAATTGTATCAAGTTTTCTTTGGGTGGCAAAAACGTAGCACTAATAAATTGTTCTATAGTCCCAGTGGATCGGTGCTGTCCAGCTTTGAACAGATGAAGTCCTACCTTCTCATGGATGGCACCTGTAAGTGTGGCCTGGAGTGTCCCCTCATCCTCCCGAAGGTCAGTCTGTTTCTTGAAATTAGCTTATTAGCCCATTTTACAGATCAGGCATAACATTGACATTGTAACATTATGATTGGTGACGTGAATAACACTGGTTTTCTCTTCATCACGGCACCTGTTATTGGGTGGGATTTATTAGGAAGCAAGTGAACATTTTGTCCTCAAAGTGTGTAAGAAGCAGGAAAATTGGGCAAGCGTAAGGATTTGAGTGAGTTTGACAAGGACCAAACTGTGACGTCTAGATGACTGGTCCAGAGCATCTCCAAAACTGCAGCTCTTGTGTGCTGTTCCCGGTCTGCAGTGGTCAGAATCAAAAGTGCTCCAAGAAAGAAACAGTGGTGAACCGGCGACAGGGTTATGGCAGGCCAAGGCAGAATTAATGCACGTGGGGAGCGAAGGCTGGTCCTTGTGGTCCAATCCAACAGACGAGCTCCTGGAGCTCAAATTGCTGAAGAAATTAACGCTGTTGATACGCAGCGGGTCAGGACTGTTTTGCCAGCAAAAGGGGAACCAACCCAATATTAGGAAGGTGGTTATAATGTTATGCCTGATTGGTGGCCATAAATATATGCCTGATCGGTGTTTATTAATGAATTTGAATTATCTGGTATTCTGTGCGATTTATTATGCACGGTCAGTTAACAACTACTGGTTCCTCAGGTGTTCAATTTCGATCCTGGGGCCGCTGTCAAACAGAGGACTGCAGAGGATGTGAAGGCTGATGAGGATGTCACAAAGCTTTGCATCCACAAGAGAAAGCTCATAGCTGTAGCCACTCTGCATAAAAGTATGGAGTTACCGCATCCCTCCCTAACATTGACCAGTCCCAGTGGAGGCACAAGTATGATGATTTTTTTTATTTTATTTTATTTGTAACTTATGGTGTTTGGATGGGGACTTTACGAGGTGGTATCAAAAAGTCTTTAGACGAGCTCTGTTTACAAGAATGTACTTTATTTTTCTATGTTTACACACTATTACCATCAAAATAGCTTCCATGCACAGCAATACAGCGCTCATTTGGAATGTTTTGCTGTAAGTCTTCTTTTCAAAGCGCGTCGAGCACCTTCATCCGAAGGAGCCAAGTCTGTCGAGTGGGGTGGGTGCGAAAGTGAGATATCCGACGATCATCATGCACAAATTTGCCGAATGGTTTCGACATTTTCAGGGGTTGAGCTCATCAGAGGTCTTCTTGGTCTCTCGTCGTCTTCCGGTGATGTTCTTCCGCTATTGACGTGCGCCTGCCATTCAAAACACCTCAAACGACTCGTTGCGGCAGACGAACATCATGTCAAACGTCTCTGCCCAGTTTCACGCAGAATTTCACATTTGCTTTTTGTTCTAACTTGTCCGTGATGATGACATGGAAACACGTGATCAGAATAGCACCAGTTAGCACCATTAGTCTCAAATATTTTTGATGCCATCTTGTAGAAGCAATACTTTTGTGTATTTAAAATATTTTTTTAGTACTAAAGACAAAGTCTCTGCATTATTGTAACAAAATTGTATTTCCTTTAAAGACGCTGTGACGTCCATGGCCCCTACAATTCAGCGGTCTGCAACCCCTCAAGCAATAAGGAATAAGTCCCACGATGGGCTGCCCAATTCAACACTACCTTTCAAGATGATGATGGCAGCAGGTCAGCGACACTACTCTGCAGAGAAGAGCAGCACTCAACAGCCAGAGCATTTTTCTGGATATCCTCGACAAAGATTGGGCAGTAATGAGCCAGGGCCTAAATCCCCCTTCCGTAGTGGACCTGGAGGCATGCTGAGCCCTTCATCAGGTTTGCAGGTGTACGGGGATGGCTCCCTGTCCCCTCGAACAGACTCTTTGGGTAGTCCGGATGGATTTGCAAGAAGCAATCCCTGTGGCTTTCAGGGGGCTGGTAGTCCTAGCCCAGTTCATGGCAACAGCAGGACACCCTTGTCTCCTCCTGGTGTCAAGGTCCATGGTTCTCCTGTCACCCAGTTATCCTGTGCCATGGTTGGAAGGACTAACACACCTCTTTCCCCTCCAGTTCCCAACAAAAGTCCTATAATGAAAAAGCCACACTGTAATGTCAGTTACCCACTTAACATGGACATGACCAGAGCAGTATTTCATCACAAGGCACAGTCTGCCACTCACCCCATTGCTCCCCCTGTCATGCCCTCAACATGTGTGGTCCAGAAAAAACAGATGATGTCTGAGAAGGACCCTCTGGGAATTCTAGACCCCATTCCTAGCAAACATGTGATTCAAAATCCCATGACAAATCCAAGTCCATCTAACTTCCTGCCCAATGCCCACACTCAGGTACCAGTGATGAATGTAAACATCCCTCCTGCCATTGTCCCATTGCCAAGCAACCTTCCATTACCAACAGTGAAACCTGGGCCAGTAGGCCACGGTGGACACATGCAAAGGACTCAGCATGGAGCAGCCACCTCCATCTCTCCCTCTCCAGTAACGTCTCCTGTGCACATGGCAGGGCCTGTAATGGGCCGCATGGAAGCATCTCCACAGCGATCTCGCTCTTCTTCCACCTCATCGGAGCATGGGAGCTTTGCCATGCCATCAGGGCCTCAGGCCACATGTGGCAGCATTAAGGTTCCACCACGCTCACCCAGATCCTCTATGGGTTCCCCCAGACCCACCATGCCTTCCAGTCCCTCTTCTAAGCCTGATGCACTCCATCAATACAAAGACCCCAACCAAGTTCTGTCGGGAATGAGTAATGCGCTCAACAGTCAGCACAACTCCATGTTTCCCCCAGCCTCAGGCAGTAGTGCTCCGCAGAAGAACCACCCTGGACTACTGGGCATGCCCCTCAACCAGATCCTCAACCAACACAACTCTGCCTCTTTCCCTGCCAGTAGTCTACTCTCAGCAGCAGCCAAAGCACAGCTAGCAAATCAAAACAAACTTGGTGGTAGCAGTGGTGGGATAGGTGGCAGCAGTGTCGGCACAGGAATGGGTGCTGGTGGTGTGGGAAGTGGAAGTTCCGCTCTTGCCAGTAGTAGTAACAACGGAAACGCTGGCAGTGGCATGCCTTGCCCTGTTGGTAGTGGAAGTAGTGGTAGCAGGGCTGTCGAAGGGCACAACAATTTAAATCCTATGTTACCACCCAGCTCGACCATGCTAATGCCCATGCCTGAGGGCCAGAGTGGACGAGCAGCTCTGCGGGATAAGCTTATGGCTCAGCAGCGCGACCCTCTTCGCAAGCGCAAGCAACCTCCTAACGCCAGCGGTCACGACATGGTTTTCAGCATGATGAAATCGGATATGACCAGTCCTAGGCCGACATGCCCTCCTCCGGAGCAAATGAGGAAAGTGCCCCGGCTTGGAGGTCTACCTCCTAACACCTCCATGGCCCAGCTTCTTCAGTCTATGAGCAACCAGAGCTCCCACATGTCTCGGAGTAGTCTGCCATTACCTACAGTTGGTCCTAGTCAGATCCACTTTGGAGAGGGTGCTATGCCCCCTGGCATGTCCCAATCGAACATGCAGTTACAACAACGGCTTCACAGTCAATCAGACCAAATGCATTGTTCCAGCATGGAGTCTGGTGCACAGGGCCCTCAGACTCCATTCCCTGGAATGATGAACCAGATGCAAGCCACGGCTATGGGGAACTGTGGACCAATGGGCCAAAGTGGACAGGTTTCCCTCGGACATCCTTCTATGGGACATCCAAGCACTCACCCACAGCATCTGCATCATGTCCATCAACAGCAACAAGGCATTTCTCACAGACACATCCGGCCAAATATGTCCTGTATGGTACCCAATAACAATGATGCTGGTTGTGCTCAAGCCATGTCTGATACAGGTAAGAACCAAACCATATACTCTTCCTTTACCCATGCTGTTCATGATTTTGTGGTTCAGCCAAAAGCAGCTCATATCTAAGGACATATGTAAGACTGGGGGCTTTTTATCCATGGCAGAGGGGTAACACAAAAGCCCACTATCAGCAATCTTATTCTTGGTTGATCAAACTTCCTGATAAAATCTGAGTCTGTAAGACTGTTTCTATAATCCAGGTCTAATGTGAGTCCCATTAAGGTTCTCCAGCTGCTGAAGCATCCTAGAATTTATTTGGAATTTTTCAGTGTGATTTTCTTCTGTGCTTGCATATCGGGATTTTTCTCCATCAGCTTCCTAACAATCAGATAAAGGATGTATGAGTCATTTGGGTTTGCTGTAAGGAAAGGAAAGCATTAAAGCTAAACCTAGCACAGTTGAACCATAGTGGAGAAAACACCAATGAGGATTTATTGTTAAAACGAATGTTTGCAGAGTTGTTGGTTCAAGTTAGTGTCTCTTCACTCTTTTAGATTATTAGCATTTTGCTGACCGTCCACTGGTTTCCTTGTGTCCTCTGTGCTTTAGTATTAAAAAGAAAATGTTCTGTACCATTTATTTTCACAAACCAGGGGTTTGTGCATGTAAAACCACAATAAGGTTTAAATGAAAGGAGTGACAAAGAGAAGAGCTGATGGAGGTAGAAGAGAAAGAGGAAAAGGTAAAAGTGAATAACAGCAGGAAGTGATGTGGCATCTTTTGAGGCATTGGAAAAAAGAACAGCACGAGCAGTAAGGTGGCCCTGGAAAGGTATTGCAGTAGGTCGCATTTTGCAGCTGACAGTCTATCAGTCAGTACTACACAGCCAGATGATCACCGATAACTTGGTATCAAGGACGCAGTTGCGATGAACGAAAATGGTACCGTGTATAGGCTTGATGTGATGGCAATATTTCTCTGATAATAATTAATAATACTTTCAAGCCTGACTTAATTGCTATTGTTAACCAAAACTAAGGTATAAATGCAGTATAAATGCTGGGTGTGTAGGGAAACATCATTACACATGATTATCGTGATATTTTGTTCGGCGATACTGTATCGATTCTCAAAAACCCAATATCGATATAAAAAAAAAAAAAATACAAATAATAAATACAAGATTCTTGGTACTTATTTAGTTTTGATGTCCCGACTGATTGATTGATAGATTGTCTTCTTATCTTCAAACTTAAGGGTTATTAGGTGACTGATAGGCCACTAATATTAGCGTTAATATCCACCTGTTTCCTGGGGGGGCACTGCTGTAAAAACGATTATGGCTTCAACATCCGCCGGAAGTGTAATAGCAGCGTTGACTGACTTGCGCCGAGAGCAATATGTTTTGTTTACGCACCGTTTGTTTTTCAGTCGGGAAATATGTTAAAATGGCATTAAAACGAGACTTGCTGTTTGTGGTTCCAAATAACATGGTTGCTTATAATCAGACAAAGCTTAACTTGTGGCAGAAAGAACAGTGCTGCAAACCAAAAGTTAGAGCGGACTGCACTTGCGAGAGTGCATGACATGCCAGTCTTGCTTTTGCCTGACTGCATTCTGTACCTTTTATAGAAGAACTAATTCTAGTTTCTCTTACTCTTCATTTTCTTGCCTCCCATAGGACTGTAGCTTTTAGATGCAAAACACTAGTTGCATATGGTGGTGTGTACAGTATCGCGACGTATCGTATCGCAACCCCTGTATCGTGATGCGTATCGTATCGCCAGATTCTTGCCGATACACAGCCCTAATGAATGGCAGTATACACCAATAAGTCCTTTCATAATACAATTATATTCACTATATAACTTGTCTTATATTTATTTATGCACTTCGTGTTGCCAGGTTCTTCATAGTCATGCAAACGTATCTAAGTAATTTTTTGACTTCTAGAAGTGCTGACGCTACACAATTTGATTATTTGCGGTTTGATGATGATGTTTTGTGCATCATTCTTGCCTCGGTTCACAAAGTCCACCTGGAGAGAATTCGCTGTTAACTCGAGCAGATTCTTGTATTAGTCAGGATTCTTTGGTAAAAGACAGCAAGTTCATCTGGAATTGATTTCAAATGTTTGATAGGTGCTGGGACCTAAGGTAGGATCAGGTCACGTGTTGAGGCACATTGTTATAAAATGCACTGAAAAGAAAGAAAGAAAAAAAAAAACCACAGTAAGATGCTTTGTCCTAAATGGGTGTAACAGCTTCTCTGGTGTAACTCCAAAGGAATGGCTGAGCGAATGTTTAAAAGCCACTCGGATGATGATAAATCTTTTCTGACTTTTTCTGCCTCTTTTATTTTTTTATTTTTTATTTTGGCAAGGATTACCCACGCACATAGACACGCACTCAAAAATGTGTAAGCAAACACACTCTTGACACACTGCCGTGGTTTCAATCCCCCCAGCCCCATTAAATCATGGTCCACCTCCTTACTGTGTGTGTGTGTGTGTGTGTGTGTGTGTGTGTGTATTGTTGTGTGTGGTGGTGTGCAGTAGTGGGAAGGGGAGGGGTTGCAGCCTGAATCAAACCACGGACAGCCCCACCAATCATCCCACCACGGTTCCCATGGCAACCTACCCGGCAACCAGCAGCATCAGTAGATCATATGTGCTGTCCGTACTGGGCGAGCCCTCGAGCTCAGCGGGGCGAGTGCTATCATTCTTATACACTCCATATAAGCCTCGACAACAACTTACTTCCTCTGCATGCGCACCATATTCTTGCACTCTACTGCTGTCAGGATAAACAATACATATTAGTGCTGCTTTCATATGCATTTTGCCGAGTGAAGTGTTTCTGAAGTAAGATTTTGGCCTTCGGAAAGCATGAAATGGGCAATAAGGTGGAGAAATTCCCTTTTGATTTAGTCCCACGGATATTTGAAAGTGTAAACTCTGTGGTGTTAATTTGATACCGATATAAGACTTTATAAACTGTACGTTTTAGTCCAATCGTGGATACATCGATTTTTTAAAACTGTAGCACGATGGTCTGCTGAAATGATCACAAACTGACTCTTCTAGCTGCTACTTGCTGGTAGCCCCATGAGCTGTGGTCATTTGCTTACCTCCCCCAATCGCCCAGTATTGAGACACGCCACCTAACTGGAACTAAATTTTTTTTGTTCTTTGCTAGCAATATTTGACACCCATCACGGTCTCCGGCTGTTGTACCCGATTATGATAAGTGCTGCCCTCCGATTGGACATTCTGCACACATTCCGAGTGAATCTGCCCAGTTGTGGCCCATCTACATGCACAATTCTTTCCTTTCTCTTTTCATTCTCCTGATGCGCAAGCTGGTTTCATGCACAGCATTACAGATTGTTGGTAGATTGGCTATAAGAAAGTGCTGTGCACATAAAGCCCAGGACAGCAGCTGCTTGGGAGATGCTAGTATGGGCACTTCTAGGTCCAATTGTTGTGCCATGTTTAAAGCAATTTCTCTTCTGAATGTCGAAACAGAAAAGCAATTGCCCTGTCATCAGGAAATCGCAAGGTCAAATCCTGATGATGCTGCAGCCATCTGTGGCCAGGAGGCGACGGGAACAAAAATTGCTTATATTCTTTTGGTGAAAGGGAATGGCATACACTCTTTCTCCCAGCAGCACTGGCAAAATTGGGGTGTCTGTAAGCTTTCGCATGCAGAAGAGGGCAGATAGCTCTTTTGTTCTAAGCGTGTTATGCTGTGTTATAAAGAGGCACGAGTTGCAGTTCAGATAGAGGGATTTGGCTGTCTGGTTGCGGGTAGCTTAGTGGACAGTGGAGTTTGAATCCAAAGGTCATGACTTCAAATACCATGGTCATGAGTTCAAATCTCAGCCACACCAAGCTGCCACTCCTCGGCCCCTGAGCTCAGTTGTAAGATGATCAATGTAAGTCGCATCCAAAAGCCATAAATGTTAATGCTTTGTGAGACAAGGTAGTCTCATAGATCAAGTCAAGAAGCTTTTTATTGTCATTTATACCATATATAGCTGACGCAGTACACCGTGAAAATGAGACCACGTTCCCCCAGAACTCTGTTGCTACATTAAACAACACCTTTGCACCTTGGAAGTGAACCTTAGAGCCTGATCACAGGCAGTATTATGTGTTCTCTGTAATACAATACAGTCTGCAATCAGCAGCACGCCAGAAGATCAGTATCAGTATGCACATAGTTGCATCTTTTAACAGACCCCATCCCCACAAATAGTACTTTCCAACAAAGTATACATCATGTGTCTCCAGTGTGCTATCAGGCTTATGAGCCTTTATATCAAGAAGCACGCCTACAGAAATCGACCTCTGAATCCAAACAAAGCATTTTAAAACGGGTCTAATTGTGTCATTTGGAATTGGTGCTGGCACACCGGGGTTCCAATACTTTTATTGAAAATGCTGATAAGTTAGAATGCAAACTTTACAACCACATTTTTAGGGGGTCGAGCATAATCTCGGGGCAAAACTCAAATGACGTTCTACATTATGCATAAAGACACTACCTAGGGAGCGTAGCTGCACTGTTATACCTAATAAAAGGTGCAAACAAAGTAAATTTTAAATTCAGCTTAACATCAAGATTTACCCTGATCCCAGGTGAGAAATGTAAGAAAAAATAGAGGAAATAAAGAGAGATATGCTGTGAAAATTTCCTCTGAATGTACACTTAATGGCAGACAATGTGGAATTAACATGAAAAGGCCTGATTTGGCAATCGACCCTCCAGTTTACCTTGAAGTTGAGGTTAAGGTCATGGCTCTGTGCAGGAAACTGGAGTTTCTCCAAACAAAAACTTTTTTTTTTTTTTGCACTACACTTTATGTACAAGGTCAAAGCCATGTTAGAACAGGAAAGAACGCTCTTTTGAAATTGTGTTAAATATTATTGTGCTTTGAATTGAATTGTAAAATTCCAGGAATTTTCAAGACTGGAAACTTTTTCTATGGGAATTAATGAAAATTTATTGGAATAAAATGGGAATTTACAAAAATTGCAGTTTAGCCAATAACGGATTTAATGGAATTTTATTTCATTAATCACATGCACACAGCACACTTATTAAAGGGTTATTGAGGCCACGCCCCCTACATGCACTATGCATCCATAACATCATTTTTTGAATCCTGCACTCAAAATAATGTAAAAGTAAAAAAAAAAAATTATCTTGGCTACTATTCGTGTAAATTACATAAATATTACCATAATTTCCGGACTATTAAGCGCACCCAAGTATAAGCCGCACCCACTGAATTTTACAAAGATTTTTATTTTGAACATAAATAAGCCGCACCTGTCTATAAGCCGCAGGTGTCTACACTGAAACTAATGAACTTTACACAGGCTTTAACGAAAGACATTGTCTGTTACACGGCTTGTATCTAAACAGTAGCCTACCAAGAAAGTCATTGTTCACTGTCTTCCTCCTTCCTTTCACAACAATTTCTCTCGAGAGTTTATCTTTTGGCATCGTCGTGCGTTTAAAAATCACCATCGGTGAATCTTTTCTCCCGATGCCGTGCAGCTCAGAACACAGGTGAAGTGTTTTTTCATGCCCGGTTGTTTTCAGCGTGACGAATGATTCACATTTCCTGTAGACAGTCCGAGTGAACGGCAGGTCAAACGTCAGAGGAACATCATCCATATTTATGATGTGGTGCGGCCCGATTCAGTGGGAGCGCATCTGATTTAATATAAAGAATTTCATTGGTTCACCTGAATTCGTTCGGCAATTTCATTGGTCTAATGTTATAGGGTTCAGTTTTTTGGCTTGAAGTTTGTGAAACTGGGAAAAACCCAGGAAAAATCCATATATTAGCCGCTTCATTGTTTAAGCTGTGGGGTTCAAAACGTGGGAAAAAAAGTAGCGGCTTATAGTCCGGAAAATACGTTACATACATTTGTTTAAAACTTCCTTTTATATAAAAAAAATCTTTTATAATTTGTATTTATTTTTAATTTATTTATTATTATTAGATTACATGCATGACCAAGCAAAAAAATGTATTTGTTTGCATATGATACATAATTTCCATACATTTCTAATTAATTTCTGTAAATTCTCATAAATTCCTGGTAAGTTTCCAACGTGTAATATTTCCAAAATTCCCCAGACAGAAACCAGAGGAATAAAACACTGTGACGAGCCTAAAAATTCACTTCAGTAGGGACAAATTTTATCCGCAAGATGATATACGGACGTGTCAGTCCCGTTACGTATACGCACGCAATTAATCCGACTTTGACGGAAACGAGATTGTCAGCCACTCAGCATATCCTCCCTCGGTGTGTGTGTGTGTGTACGTGGATGTGTGCTAAGCACGGAGTTGCTGTTGAGTCATGCACATGCTGAAAGACATATAAAAGAACGCAGCACAAGGCCTCGCTCAAGGCTTCCCACCTCCCCCCCACCAGTCCTATTCATCAAACGGTGAATGCGCGTGTACAGTATAGACTACGCACGTATGCGAGGTTCCTCTTCACCGTGCGATCAGATATGTTCAGAAGCTTTTTAGCAATATCAATCAGCCAGTGCAATACGCGAACATTTAATATTGTGCGAAAGTAAACAGGCTGGTGTGTGTGTTCTCAGGCGAGAGCGAGCAGATCGTATTCGCCGCCCACGCGACGGCGAGCCAGTCGTACGTAGTACCAAAAATTAATGAGATTTTTCATTTTCGACTTGTACGTTAGAGCCTTTCATTTGGCTAATGTCAGGGTGAGGAATGATATTTGCTGAGATTCATCACACAAAGCTGACTCCCTCTCAGTCTCTCTTTTTTTCTCTCTCTCGTGCTCTCTCTCTCGCGCTCTCTCTCTCTGGGGCGTCCTGCTCCTCGAGACGTCAAAGCCTATTAAAACGGCAGGCATAATGCTGAGTCAGCGTCCTGCGTTATCAAGGGGATGGGAGATCGCTGAGTCATGTGGACAATATTTCCGATCGCCGTCTTTATGTGCCTGCACTCGGTAGAAAACTGCTGGTCCGTGTGGAACTTCACTGTGGTTTCGAATAGTATTTATTATCCGTTTTATTAATGAATAATTGCTTCAATCTAAAAACGGTTTGTCGTGAAAAAGGTCACGTGAATGAGGGTTTAAATAGTGTATGACACACAACGTGCGTTGTGTTGGGAAAACTGCTTCGGGTCTTTCTTACAGTCCCAGATTATATGTACAAAATGTTTAGATTATTACATTTTGCCAATTTGTGGATGCCCTTATCCAGAGGTGGGGAGGTGGTAGCTCAGTGGTTCTGGATCGGAAGGTTGAGGGTTCCAGCCATGGTATCGCCAAGAAAGAATTTCACTGTGCTTCAAAGTGCATGTGACGAGCTTAAAGCACCTTTCTTTCTTTCTTTCTTTCTTTCTCGCTCATCTTCAAAGCAGAAATGCAACATTTTAACCACTGAGCTGCTTTTTTTTATTATTATTATTATTATTATTATTCAATATGTTGTCATACATTTAAATAATCTGATGATGGAAAAAAAAACCTCCACAAATTCAGTCAATAATGAAAATAATTTAACTTCATTTTTTTGGTTGCAAAGTGGCAGCATTTTCTTTATTTTTTTTAATCAAGCTTGCAAGTTAATTTTACTCAAACAGTGGTGTAGCATTGGCACCAGCCCAAATGGGTTCGTATTCCTCGGAAAATACACCAGGCCTCGTTTATTAATATGAATATCAAAAATGTTTTAGTAAATTATTCACAAAAGTAGTAGCAGAACAGTCCAAATTGGTGTATTGGCAATGCACATTGCTTGTGTAGCAGCTTTGAATCTTTCTTTCTTTTTTTTTTGTTTGTCTGCTTGAAAATTGCATGCTTTTCTCCCACAGACAGCGCTCTGGTTTTCATGTTGGTTTATCCTTTGTAACAAACCATGCACGGGTCTTTTTATATATAAAAAGCAAGTGCTGAGATTAAGAGTAGACATTCAAAGTTATTGAATGTTTTAAGAAATCACCCGAACAGGGCATAACTGAGCGACAAGAAACAATCAAGAGTGAATAAACGTCCTAGCAGAGCTCAGTTTGTGTAAAAGTACATATAAGTAGACTCGGTACTCGAACTCATTAATTACATGTGCAGTAACTTTTATAACTAATATTGTAGTCTGACTTTGTTTGGCATCTGTTTTCACTGCTGCTACAAATTTCATTTCACTTCATATGCAACTTGTGTATATTTATGTAAATTTGTTTATTTTTACTTTAACCTTTATTTTAATCTCTTACTGTGAGAATCTGCAACCAATTTCCCGAGGCGATCAATAAATGAGGCGATATATTGATTCTCATTCGGTCTGCTTCCAATCATAAAACTTGGGATTAGCTACCGCTAATTCCACAGGTTTAAAAAAAAAAACTGTGAATATTTATGACTGTGATCCAAACGAGTCTAAAAAAATGTACACTAATCAAGCTAGCATTCGGTTAGTACCAAATCAATTGCACCTTTACACAGCTTTATAGTTGAGTGGAATTCTTGATATATTATTAAATACAGTGTACAGATGTCTACAGATTGTATTATTGTCCTAATGTTATTTAATTATGATTTAACAAAAAAGCCCCAGCCAATCAGATTTCAGGGTGTTGGACCCTGCAGCTCATTAGGGTGCTGCGTGTGTATAGGCAGAGATCAGATTAATGGTATATGTGAACCGAAGAATAATGAAGTGAAAACTATTTTAAAGTTTTAAAAGGATGCCATTAATGCCAGGTGTAGATTGGCCTGACTTGTCTCTCCAAGCTTTCATTTATATATTATTAACATTTTCACGGGTGAAGTTCACCACTAATCTCTGAGGCAGGTGTTATCCATATATATATATCCAGAGATTCAGGGAGATACACTCACCTACCATGCCATCTGGCAGCCTTACACTCTTCATTCAGAGAGTGGGAGAAAGGGAGTGGAGGAAGGCATCAGCCAGCCTGGGAAAGGAAGACAGAGGTAGAGAAAGGAATACATGCTGAGAGAAAGCCAGAGAGCGCACAGCAGACTTTGTGCCATCTGGAGAGCGGAGGTCCAATCACACCAGCCCTGAATGTAAGCACTTAGAGAGCCCTCTAAGGGCCAGACATGGTTAGCGCGTATTCGCCTCAACATTGCAATCAGCACAATGTGTAATTGTGTATAAATCATGACTGGTTTATTTTTATTTTTTTTGCCAGGTTTTCATTAATCTGTCTAGAATATTGAGTTTGTGAAGAATAGAATGGTGGTTAAACAGAATACACATGATGTCTCCTTTGTTTTTTTTGTTTTATTCGTTTTCAAGGTGATCTAAAGACTTGTTTAATAGACACAATACCCATTTGAACCCAGATGAGGAATGAAGCCGAATCTGATCTATTGCAGTGGTAGCCAGCTAGTTGCTTTCTGACCAATCGAATTTAAGTAACTGGCTCATTAAAAAAATGTTTGGAAAAATAGGTTGGTTTAGAGAATGCACAGCACTCCTGTTTTTAGGTTTGGCCTTTCTTGTTTTTGTCTTTCGCAGGCAACGTATCGTCGCTGAACTGCAGTATAGGTAACCCTCGGATGAGCAGCATAATGAGCAGCACGGGACACATGTACCAGCAGCATCAGCTGCATCCAGCTCTCCAGAACATGCATGGGGTCTCCCAATACCAGGCCCAGAGTCACGCTTATTCGGAAACGCCGTTTCCTGAGACTAATGCCTCCAACAACATGAACTGTCTGTACCAGGACTACCAGGTGAGGCTGTTAAATTTAATAGAAGGTCCGAAGTCTTAATCTGTAAGAAGTTTTGCCAGTTTTTGCCTGATGTTATCAGACGTCTGTCTTTAATAAAAGAACAACAACACGATTTAACCCTAACAGTATTCTCATTTGACTCCTCTGTTGCAGGGATGCATGCCAGACGGCACCCCGATCTCCCATATCAAGATGAGCTCACAGCCTGGTGTGTCATCGCTTACTGCTGAGCCAGTAATGTTCCAAGAAGGTCAGCAAGAGCTCCAGGGGCATAACGAGGTCACGTTGGCAGCAGGCGCTGGAGGACCGGGGTCAGAGCAGTTGTCGGGTGCTGGCACAGATGCGGCGGTGGATGTGTTGTATCGGACAGCAGTGGACACAGCCAGTAAAGGCATGCAAGTGGGTATTACTACGACAACAGTGGGCAGCGGCGGAACGCAGGCCAGCCCGGTGCCTGCACTCAGAGCCATGACCGCCTTCACCGCCTCTATCGGAGAGCCGCACGGCTTGCCGCACGCCGTGAACGCCGTCATCCACGGGCCGCGTGGGCACGAAGGCGCAGACGTCCTGGTGCAGCCCTGTGCTCGGCCTCCTCCACCTTCTCGAAACAACCGTGCGCGCAGGACCTCGGAGCAGGGCAAGTGCACGCCTGACAGCACGGACACACACGACTACTTCCGCTCGCCCGGTCAGCAGTGGGAGGAACACGGCCACGCCCACTGGAGGGGGGACGAGTTTCTCGAATGTTCGGCGCAGGTGCGCAGCAGCCCGTGCAGCGACGGTAGCGAGAGAGCTTCGAGCGGCGCTGACGCGAACCCTCAGTGCCACGAGTCGTCCGAGCCGGCGGGTGATGGAAATCCTGGAAACTTCCGCTACAACCAGCTTCCCCTCCACGTCAATTTCAAAGAGCGGCTGGAGCAGACGGTGGAACGTTGCGCCCACGTTAACGGCGGCCCCCCTCTGTGTGCACGAGGCGGCTATAATGAACCGCTAACGGGCGATGACCAGTCCCCCAGCTCCTCTACCAGCTTGGAGGGGCCGCTGTTGAAGGACTACGCCCACTTCAACGGGCACTTTAACGGGCACTGTGCACCAAGCCCCTCGGACACCAAGAGCCTGAGCAGCGAGGAGGAACTGCGCCACCCTGATTCGCCCTCCGCTGAGCTTCTGCACTATCGGCCAAGAGGCTTCAACGTGGGGGAACTTGTCTGGCCAATTAAAGGTTTCTCTCCCTGGCCTAACAAACTAGTAGGGGAGGAGCACGGCCACAATCCCAGCATGCAACTGTCCGATCAGGCCAAGGTAAGGATCCCATCAACACTGTAGTGTAATTGTGATGCACTTTGAGGAAGTTTTCTATTCTAATGGTATGAAGACAAAAAAAATAGGAATTCCATTACAAATATGTTTGAGTTCATGCATTTGGAAATATCGTTTTTGGAAGCCATTAAAAATGTAAAAAAAAAAAAAAAAAAAAAAAAAGTTTTTTTTTTATCGTCACTTAAGGTAGAGCCCGAGAAGCTGAAAACACTAACGCAGGACCTGGAGGCACTAAACAGAGCTGCCAAGAGGAACAGAAAGTGAGTCTTTTTATGTTGTTGTTTTTTTGTTTTTTTTATTTGATATGTACTCATTTCTGTAATTTCTGAACAATCTACAATTTGTAGCCGACAAATGCACTGTTGCTATGCATGTTGTTTCCTGGTTGAAAAAGGGGAAACTGATGGCCAGATGTTGTGCTGTGGATAATTCTCAGATGCAGCGTTGACATTTACATAATGGCAGTGTAGTGAGCGTAGAGGGTTTATTTAATACGGCGGGTTTCCGAACTCCACCCCGATCGACTCGCGCGTTAACCTTTTGTAATTGTCGTGCGATTTTCAACGGAGGCCAAGAACGATGTGTAATTATACGTACAGTGTTGCTTTCAAAGCATTCACTTTAAAGCTCATGCTGTTGTCAGCAAATAACAGAAATACTGCACATGCTGCAGATATGTCAGTCAACTCGCTATTAAAGTAGGTGTGTGTGTGATAATGTGACTGTAAGGATACACACCGTTTAATGAAAAGTCACACAGTTGCCACGCACATTACGTGGGCTGAAGTCGGTAGTTGTACAGCCGGGTTTGAAATTCGGTCCTCAGTCGTGCATTCTGCCATCTGCTGGTGAGGAGAGGAAATTAATTTTCTGATTTTCTTCCACCTCACAATGCATCCAGTGGTGTAAAATATTTGAGTAACTTCGTAATTGTATTAAAGTCTTTTTTGCTTATTTTCTCGTTTTACTGAATGTCAAAGATTCATCTTTTACTCTTTACTCTCAAACTACAGTCATAATTCAAATTTTCTACTTGGGTTAGGCTCAACATTCCTCGACCCGCATCTGCTGCCTGTGAGCGACTTTTTACCTCTGCTGGCCTGGTTGCCAGTTCAAAGAAAAACGTAAATAAATTCCAAAAAGATGTTGAAGTCGAATAAAAATATCGCCCCGAGAGCTGCATCACATCACAGTCAGCTCTGAATATTTGTTTTTACTTTATCAAAAATGATTTACCTTCCTTATATTTGTCTATTGAATATTAATGGTTCTTGACATGATGCTGTGATATTTGTTAATCGCTGAAAGATCGCTTTACTAATTTCTTTTTTTTTTTTTTTTTTTTACCGACTTGTTTGATCTTTTTCATCCTGGCGTGTTGAAGAGGACGTTGTGTCGATGGTTAATGCAGTGGTACAATTCGATTGGTGTTTTACCAAATAAAACCTCACAAATCAACTGTTTTTGAAGGACTGATGCATCTTCGAGCCTATGTTCAATGAGAGTCAGATATTCAAGTACTGTTCAAATCAGATACTCAAAGACTTACTCGAGTCATATCTATCCTTTTTCCTGAATGCGTCTTATCTCGTTTCACAGGCGAAAATGAACGTTCACTTTGCTGTCTGTGTTTTTTCTTTTCAGAGCTGGGAAATTAAATAATCATTTAGAAGCTGCTATCCAGGAAGCCATGAGTGAGCTGGACAAGATGTCAGGCACTGTGAGTAACTCAGATTCCCTGCCTGCAATGTATCAATCGCATAGTGATTCGAGATGCACTGATACGTCTCGCTACGGCTGTGTTCAGGGGTATTATTCGTATTGCTGTTAGCGTCATAATTTGACGCTTTGGAGTCTGAGTACGGCAATGAAGAAGAAACGACTGCAGGAACGTGTACAATTAATGTCAATCATGTCAGCTATTTGTATTTTTTTTGACAAGGAAGTGTCTTTAGGTGTAAATGCGTTCCTCCTCGGTAGAGTCCGAATCAAAGTTATGATCAGAGCCAGTCGTCGAAAAACCTCACTTCCTCCTTACTGGTCATCCGTGAGAGAAACTGCACCTTGTTTGGTAATGAATGGAAATAAGATTTACCTCTTGTTGTATTTTTGGTGAAAGAACAGAGAAGCAGAATAACAGTGCTATAATTCACTCGCTCGCTGTATATATATATAAACGAATTATAATTACATTATTCGCAGGTGACCTTGTGCATGTAGAAAATCCAAGACGGGAGTTTTTACAATGTTGTTTTTGTTTGTTTTTTGACGCTAATCTCTAAGACAGAGGGCACTTAAATGAGAGGACAGCAAAGCTAGTATTTAAATTAGCCTGAAGCTAACAAAGCACTTGCTTGACCGAGTACCGAACAAGTATTTTTTTTATTTTTATGCAGTACTGTATAAGCAGTAAAGAAAACATAAAGAGGGCACTCTATGGCACAGGCTAACATGCGTCTGTTTTACCACGAGACTGATTCGATCTCGAGAGTCGGCGTAAGTAAAGAACACTGATTATCTCTTCATCATGGCACCTGTCAGTGGGTGGATTTATTTATTAGGCAGCAAGTGAACATTTTTACCTCAAAGTTGATGTTAGAAGCAGGAAAAATGGGCGAGCGTAAGGATTTGAGCGAGATTGACAAATTGTGACGTCTAGACGTCTGGGTCAGAGCATCTCCAAAAACTGCAGCTCTTGTGGGATGTTCCTGGACTGCAGTGGTCTATCAAAAGCGCTCCAAGGAAGGAACAGTGGTGAACCGGCCACAGGATCACGGGAGGCCGAGGATCGTTGATGCGTCGAAGGCTGGTCCGTGTGGTCCGATCCAACAGACGAGCTCCTGTAGCTCAAACTGCTGGACAAAATGTTCACTTGCTGCCTAATATACATTATATCCCACTAACTGGTGCAATGATGAAGAGATTATCAGTGTTATTCACTCTGTCATTGGTCATAATGTTTAAAAATACAGTGAAGCACATGATGTACACAAACCGTGAGAACCAGGTGTATCTACTATAACGCAGACTCTGCACCCTAAGAATAGATTAGAGTCGAGTTTAGGTTGTTGTAGCTTTGCAGGAAGAAAAATCGAGAGAATTTCCGCTATGACTTAACAGTTAACATGGGTTAAGTCATAGCAACTAAACTGTATTGTAGTATCTAGTACCGTATTTTCCGGACTATAAGCCGCCACTTTTTTCCCACGTTTTGAACCCCGCGGCTTAAACAACGAAAAAACGCACCTCACCTGTGTTCTGAGCTGCACGGCATCGGGAGAAAATACTTCCACCGGTGGCGCATGACGATGACAAAAGATAATCTCCCGAGAGAAATAGTTTTGAAAGGAAGGAGGAAGACAGTGAACAATGACTTACTTGGTCGGCTACTGTTTAGATACAAGCCGTTGTAGCGCGTTGAGTCTGGGTGAAGGGAGAGCTCACTAACTCCAGTTGCAACAGAAATCATATAAGCACAGACAGGTTTCCAAAACTCGTGCTTTTTTATTTTTCTTGGCAACAGCGTTACAGGTTAGTCAAAGAAACTTAGAAATGAGCATCAGAAAATAATACGGACATATTCCTCGGTCTTGCACACATGCAGTAATAGCGGAAAAATGCGGCGGCAGGCTATTCCCAAAATGCCGCTCTGCTCTTAAAGGAGCCACAACATATTTCACCCGTTACACCGTGTAACAGACACTGTCGTTAAAGCCTGTGTAAAGTTCATTAGTTTCAGTGTAGACACCTGCGGCTTATAGACAGGTGCGGCTTATTTATGTTTAAAATAAAAAATCTTTGTCAAATTCAGTGCGGCTTATATATGGGTGCGCTTTATAGTCCAGAAATTACGGTATATTGATAGTATATTACTATAGTATATTCTGTTTATTAATTAAGCAATTAATAATTTTTGTATTGCAGGTTCATCCAATGTCCTCAAGAGAGCGAGAGCGGCAGATAAAACTGCCCAAGCCCAAAAGGAGGAAGATCTCCAGATAACAGAGAGAGACCGATGTGAACCGAACAGAATCCAGCCTCGCAGGATCCAAACACACTTATTTTTTTCTCTCTTTCTCTCGCTTTCTCTTTCTCTCTCTCTTCCTCCCTCCATTTTCTCTTTCTCTTTCTTAAACTCAGACCTGGTGCTATATCCTAGCAGATGGCTCATCAAGGCCCCGCCCTCACAAAGTGACTGACAGGTGCTGGATTAAAGCCAATCAGAAATGGTGGCGAATTTGACTACAACTCACTGAAGAACTATTTTTTTCTAGAATACAAAGAAAATATGGAGAGGGGGGGAGAAAAAAAAAAAAAAAGAAGAAGAAAAAAAAAATTACTGCATTTAAGAGAATAGACAGTCCAAATATTTCTGATACATTTTCAATGTGTATATAGACAATACAGAAATTTCATGGTGAAATCTTGGGAAGAAATGTAAATATTGTACGATAAATGCCATGTACAAGCAGACGATGCATACTTTATCTTCAGTTGTACAAAAAAAAAACAAAAGGAAAAAAAAAGAAATCGAACTCAGAAAAAACATCTACCAATGTTGCTGGTTTCTATTCAGTTCCCGGCCCATACGGCTTTATGTGAATAGGACGAAATAGTCAGTCGGACGATTTTATGTGCTTCTTTTGGAGTGTGTGTGTGTGTGTGTGTGTGTGTGTGTGTGTGTGGCTATAACTGGCAGGAATGGAGATAACCCTAAACAATGTCATACAATCATGCGCGTGTAACAGAATGGTTGTTTACAGCTGTGTGTGTGTGTGTGTGTGTGTGTGTGTGTGTGTGTGTGTGTGTGTGTGTGTGTTTGTGTGTGTGTGTGTGTGTGTAGTGAGTGGACTTCACCAGCTTGAACAGGACATTGATCTGAATGTTTGAGCCACTTTGGTTCTCTCACAAAACACTACCAAAACACAATTCTCATCCTGGTTCTTTTATTTCTTTTGTGAGATTTGGAAATATCCGTTTCACCGACTCAAAGAAACAAACAGCCGAGCGTATTACTGAATCTCCAGCTAAATCTGCAGGTTGATCAGAAACATCACCTAACGTGTTCAAATATGACCGCCATCGAGTTCAAAAGTAGGTTTTGCAGTGTAGGGGCCTTATTTTCTTTTCTTTTTGTTTTATAAATTATTTCTGTACAGTATTCTGTATTTATTTTTTAGTTGTTCATTGCAATAATGCAACCCTGAGCGAATGCTCTGTAAAGCCTTACATGTGTATGTATAAAAGCTTCTATCTCTATGTATTACTCGTAAGAGTTACAGCCTTCTTATTCAGTATTATTCCTCTAACAGATTAACAGATACTTATATATCTATATCAATATATATATACACACACACATATATATATATATATATATATATATATATATATATATATATAT
>JAAIIK010000044.1:1182033-1192352 GCA_014706435.1 Silurus glanis | reverse complement strand
CACACACACACACACACACACACACACACACACACACACACACACACTTTAGGTAGTTCATTCACTAATCTGTCTCCTCCATGTGGACACACCCCTTATAATGAACAGACAGATTAGATTTATCCTCACAGTTTGCATGTAGACTGAAGTGAAGCTCATCTCATTCCCCTGAAAGACCACCACTTATCTTTACAGCGTGGATCCGTCATTGAAACATTTCTACTGCAGTATAACAATGAAGCCCTGATTAATTAAAAGTTCCTCTCTCAGGTTCTGATCAGACGACTCATGGAGGCAATGCTGAGTAACCCCGCAATCATCCGATTATGGAAGTCTGCCTCAAACTGACCGGGATTCTTCTAGGAACAATTCTTTCTGATTGGCCAAAAATCGTCCTGTCCCGGGATTTTACTCTGGCGGACATCGTTCAGCTCCATCCATCAGGTGCAAAAAAATTGTCCTGTGAGAATGTTTTATTGCATAAAAACTCATTGTATAATACTGTAGTTTGATTTATGTTTCTGGAGAGGTGAAGGAACACAAAAGGAATCTTGAATGTCACTAATGAAGGAGGGTGAACGGCATCAGATCAACCAATCATTGTCTCAAAGCAGCTTTACACAGATAATGTGGTGATAAAAAATGAATGTTCTTTATAAGTAAGTTTGTCCCTGATGAGCGAGCCGGTGGCGACTGTGGTAAAGGAAAAACTCCCCGAGATGGCATAAGGAAGAAACCTTGAGAGGAACCAGACTCAAGAGGAAACCCATCCTCATCTGGGTTGCACCGAATATCCATTTATTACAGATAAACGATGTTGTGGGGTTCAGTGATGGTGATCAGAAGCAAACTGTAGTCCTGCGTCAATGTACCAGACTGTTGACATTAACTACAGTCCAAATCCAAATCCAGAGTGTCCTCCAATCGAAGAGGACACTATCCAGAGGCAGACCTGGACGAAGTGGGAGGATCCAAGGAGGAAAGAGGGGCAGGAACAGTGGTCACTGGAACCTCGGGATCATGTTTAACTCGACCGAGAGAAAATGTACAAGGCTGTGACTATAAATTTCAATGACCGTAATCCAAATTGTTCGCCTTCATCCTGAATAAACATTTCGACGATCTTGTTTGTAAACAACGACAAAAAAAGGACTTGTGGTTCTGATGGCAGTGAGATGTTCATCAGCACAAATATTCACTTTTGAGAGATGAACTAAGGATTTTGAGGAAAAAAAAGTGTAGTTGAAATAAATAGTTTTGAGAAACGCAGTCGTTTTGCAAATATTAAGAATGATTCTTAATAGAGTTTAAGTTTAATCTCAGGTTTAATCTTGTGAAAAATAAATATATTAAAGATCTATTCGGCTCTATAGCTGGTTAAAGGAATTTTCAGTATTATAACTATATTTAAAGATTGTAAACTTTTCATGTGCAGGAATGTTGTTTTATTTATAAAACACGTTGACTCGGCCATTAAAACGAGACGATCTGTATTTCTAGCAACTCCACACCCTGGAGGGTTTAAGTGCTTTATCTGTGAGGATGCTGAAGATAATTACTCCTGCAACCGCTGGGCTCCTGACCAACACTGCCCTAAAGGTACACACACTCACATATCACATCAAAATATCTGAAGAACTGATTGTTTTTCTCGTTCACAGAAAAACAAAATAGAAACTATTTAAGGGTAAAAATCATGAAATGAATGACTATTAAATGATCACATTCACCGTCGGTTGTGTAATGAGTAGGAGTGTGACCTGGTTTAAACATAGAGCCCTGTACACATGTTGTCATTCATACAATTGAATGCATTGATGTGTTTATGATCCTGTAAAGACACCAGATTCTGCTACGCTCGTCACCAGATGAACGCTGAAAGCAAAAGTGTCTCCGTCACAAAGCGTTGTGCGTCTCAGGAGGAGTGTGCGTCCACAGGCTGCATCCAGGACGAAGCCCACATGGTATTAATTCTTATTGTGTAACATTTTAATGATGAAACTATGAAGGATGAATCCAGATTAAGAGCTAATCATATTACAGTTTTAACCTGAAATTGATTAGACGCCACTGAGATAACAATGGATTTGCCATAAATTTGCTGAAATAAAAAAATAAAAATATATACTATTTCTCTCTCTCAGAATCAGATTCAGGTTTATTGGCCAGGTGTGTTGACACACAAGGAAATTTGGTTCCAGCTGTTAGTGACTCTTAAAGTACAAACATAAATAAAACTATACAATCAGCTTGGACTATACAAGTATTAAACTTACTGTAAAGCTAAAACCTGAATTGTGTGCATTTCCAAACTTTTTTTTACTTCCCATTAAGGTCTGCACTTCCTGTTGTGAAGGAAACATTTGTAACCTGCCAGTGCCATGGAACGAGACGGCGGCCATCTTCTCTACCACCTCCCCATTAAACCGAGGGATCAGAGAGTCTCCAGAGAAAATAATTTCTCTCAGCATCTTCTTCATCTTCATGCTTAATAACTTCAGTTATTGTTGCGCTCATCATTAATATGGTTCCATTTTGTAAATTATTTTTAGTAAATGTGTAGCACTATTAATATACACTATATGGGCCAAAGTGTTGGGACACCTGACTTATGTGGTCATATGTGGTTCTTTCTCAAATTGTTAGCACAAAGTTGGAGGCACACAATTGTATATTGTATTCGGCTGCACTAGTATTTAATTATCCCTTCACTTGAACTCGAAAACCCAAATCGGCTAAAGCAATGCTCCTGCTCCAATGACGATACACCTCTGCACAAAGCCAGCTCCATAAAGACATGTGTGGAAGAGCTTCACTGGCCTGCTATAGAGCTCTGACCTCAACCCTGTTGAACACCTTTGGGATGAATGTGAACGCTGACTGCATCCCAGACCTCCTCACCTTCATCAGTTGGTAATCTCCACAAGCACACTCCACAATCTAGTGGAACCTTTTCCCAGCGTGGAGATTATCATAGCAGCAATTTGGGACTAAATGTGGAATGGATTGCTCAAAAAGCACATATCAATCTTATGTTCAGGTGCCCACAAACCTTAGTTTATATGGTGTATGTCAAATTTCTGGAATATGTCGCAATATATTGCGTCCGTAAAAGAAATGCACGTGGCTTTAGCAGTGTGAGAAAACCAAAATGATGACATGAAAATCCTACAGAATATAGTCTGGGAAATGTTAGTTACCACATGCCTCGTTACTAATATACGCACACTCGTACACCTGGTTTATTGTTTTTCCTCTAAAATGTATTAGTTTTCGCCTTGAAGTTGTATCATATTAAATGTGTAGAGAGTTTTCATTGATCATTATAATGTTTAGAGATTTCTCAAAAACACTACTGAAAATTTGATGTCAGATCTTCACCAAATTCTCTTCTGAGCATTAAGGTGGTCGAGCTTATCGCAGAAACGATTTTATTCGGTTTTAATGCGCATTAAACATTAAAATGTCCCAATTTTTCTGTTTCGAACGTATATTTTAAATTGGGTTCGATGCAGGTTTAATAAAAGCATTGGATCTCGGCTCTAGAGAGCGAGCGAGCAAAACTAAGTGCACCTCCGCATTTGTCTTGGCCACCTTAACGCACGCTGTGAATTCTGTGAGAACCGAGAAAGCTGAATTTTTCAGTCAAAAAAAAAAAACAAAAAAAAAACACAAGGTTAAACAAGAAATGTACTGTTTCTTCTAATCATGCTCCTGAGATAAGATTTCAGCCTTTTCTTATGCTTTAACTTTCCATACGGAGTCAGAGTTTCATAATGACAGTCAGAAAAAAAATCTAAATATCAAAGCATTATTTTCATTCAAATTTTATTCATGCTTTAATGAATTTTACCCCGTACACAGCTTAGATAAATACACTTAAAAAAAAAAAAAAATTTGTGTTAAAGCAAACAGTGGAAGTCGTTTTCTTTGTCTTTTGGTCACGAAAAATATATTTGAAACCAGGTGTCATGCAGAATTGCTGTGCTGGTGTAGAATCAGTTTTGGCATTTGTAATGATAATTTACTGAGTAATATTATAAGAGTAAGGTGGAGACTGGAGTCCATGTTCTCTGGGTAAATCTGTGATGTGTCAAACAATAACATGGTACACATTTTTTTTTTTTTTGCAAAATTGGAATTTTGTCTAAAAAGTTTACTGTTAATATTCTGCACGAATCAGTCTTCCTAATACACTGATCCCTGCTGGTGAATTGTTTCTTGTTCATCAAGTAAGGCACATATCTAAAGGCACTTTGATCCCCACTTACAAAAACTTCGTCTCGTCGCCCCCTAGTGGCCGTCCTCAATCCTACATTAAAACATTGAGTGAAAGAAATATAAAAAAAATACAATAACAAAAGATACACACAGCAGTCCTGCTGATATATTCGGATAATAAAAACACGAGATACAAACTGGCTGGATAATAATCGTTTTTTTTTTTTCTTAGAAAGGGTGAAAAAGAAAAGAAAAAAAGGGGCGAAATGATCCAGTCTTCAATGGAGCTCCTTTTACATGAACCCAGAGCTGGAAAGAAAAACAGTGAGGTCATTATGCAAATTAACATGATTTAATAATTTAATATTCATGTTATGGCCACCCTCCCGCTTCCCATCATGACCGGTGTAAACATGCTAGGTCACATTATCAGTTTGACCGTTAGCTGAACAACATAAGTGATACAGATGATGCTGGATGAGGATGTAACTCACTTCTTGCGGTCTTTGTCCTTCTTGAGGTTGGAGTTGGAGCTAAATGATTGTCCCTGCAGGAGCTCAGCTGCGGCTTTCTTCTTACTGAAGTTGTTCATCTCCTCCTCCAGAGCCTTCCTCTTCTCATCCAGCTTGCTTTTCTCGTCAGAATGCAAACGCTTCAGCTGCTCAAACTTGCCCTGGAGCTACACACACACGGATAAATGTTATGTTCTCTTTCTTTATGGTATGTTTGGAATTTGGTCAGTATTTTCTGGTTAAAAACCAGATTGTGTTAGCATGTGAGGATGGATACCTCTCTCTCGGCTTCCTTCAGTTCCGTCTCTTTCTCTTTAACGCGCAGGACGAACATCTGCCTCATCTCCTCCTCCCTCCGCTGAAGCTCCAGCAGGAACTCTTGACGCTTCGCCTCGTACGTCTCCTGCAGGCTGAGAAGACAAACATCATCCAATCCTTCAGACAAGTCCTGTGTGTAGAAGTGCAACTGCTGGACAGCTTTGATAAATAACTTTCTTCCTTCAAAAACGTATAAATAGCGATGCGTTGCTCATTCGTGGATTTAAAAAAAGGTGGAACGAACCACTTCTGGACACGTTATAGAAACTTTAATCTCGCATACACTCTAGGGGTGACCCCCGAATAGTTTCGGTAGGAGGAGTCTGATTCGACTAACATTCACCGGGTTGAATCTTCGTAGAGGTGTTATGAAAGGAGGATCGTGCCATTTTGGTTATATGGGGGTGCTCAATGTCTCATTTCACACAGAACTACCTGTTTTCTCCCTATAATTTAATATGCAGCCTATAATAATAACGCTGTTAATAGAAATGTGAAAAGAAAGAAGCTTTTAATCAATCTTTTTATTGTGTGTGAATAAATCCAACCCTCAAACCCCTTTTTAGGTTTATTGATCCAAAAAAATTTGGTTTTTTTCCTGCTATATCTTTGTGTGATGTTCTGTACAGCGTAGCTTTAAAATCTTAATTATGAACCAATTGACAATTCTGATTTGACAATTCTGTAAACCCTTAGGTCATGGACGCCCCTAATAGACTCCAATAAAAGAGCACACGAGCATTAAAACCATCCTAGCCGTCTGTCTTTACCTGACTGGTTTGCTGTCAGCGTCTGTGTCCTTGAAGCCCATCTCCTCCAGTTTGCAGCGTCTGTAGAGCTCGTAGTGGCGTGTGTGCGTCTGCTCCCGCAAGTCCTCCATGTTCACACAGATCAGCATCTCTCGCAGCTTCACGAAGTCGCAATGGTTCTCATTCTCCACTGAAACATACGGAAACAAATGTGCTTCAACGAGTCTTTCGAGGGGAAACGTACGCAGAGTGGAAAAACACACACCCACAGCATACCTTGCACCACACCCCAGGGGTACTGACGTGCTTTCACCATTTTATTCCCAATCTTCACCTCCTCCGTGCTTCCCACCACCGCAAACGGCAGGTGGCCCTGGAGAGAAAAAAAAAAAAAAAAAAAAAAAAACACACACACCGGTTGTAATACGAAAAATCATTTTAAGGATTTTTGGAAAAGAAATTCACTATAGAATAAAATACATAATATAATACAATAATTCAAAAGGGCTCACATTATTCATATACACTATATGATCAAAAGTTTGTAGACACCTCACATTTACAAGTGCTTCTTTATGAAATGTCCCATTCCATATTTTATCCCCATTTGCTGTTATAATAACCTCCACCCTTCTGAGAAGATGTTTAACCAGGATTTTGGATTGTGCTTGTGGAGATTTGTGAAGATTCAATCAGCCACAAGGGTGTGAGTAAAAGCAGGTACTGATGTAGGTTGAGGTTGAGGATGAGGAGGCCTGGTGGTGCAGTCAGCGTTCACATTCATCCCAAAGGGTTTGGAGCTCTATAGGAGGAGATCTTATACCAAAAACAACCCATGTAAAGCAGATCTTTATAGAGCTGGCTTTGTGCACTGGGGCACTGTCATGCTGGAGTAGGTCTGGGTCTCCTAGTTTAAATCGAGGGAAAATTTCATCCTTCATCCTGGTACAGTTGTGTGCCTCCAGGTAAGTGGGCTGTAAAAGTCAGGTGTCCCGATACTTTTGTTTTACTACCGTTATGTTAATAAATCACAGGTTACAGTTTAAGCGAGTAAACTAAAAGTTCTAGTCAGCAGTGAGAGTGAGGCGAACTCCGTTTGCACCCGTTTGTACACTCACGTTCATGGCGCTGTTGATCTTGGAGACCGTCTCGTCGTCGGTGGGGAACTGGTAGATCTGCACTCCGTTGCTCACCAGCTCGCTCATGATCTTAATCTTAAACTTGTGCAGCTCGCTCTTGGAGATGGTGTCCGCCTTTGCGATAACTGGGATTATATTCACCTTTAAAAACAAGGAAAGATACACATCAGGTTCACCAAACGCCAGTCGGTGGGGAAAATCTTGCCAATTTTATTGTATTATTTTATTACAAATCTAATTTTTATTTGGAAATTGGCCAATGGACATTGTCTCAAAGCAGCTTTACACAGTTAATGCAGCAATAAAGAATAAATAAGATTGTTTTTTTTATAAGTCTAAGTTTGTCCCGGTGGCGACTGTGACCAGGAAAAACTCCCTGAGATGACATAAGGAAGAAACCTTGAGAGAAACCATACACAAAGAGGGAACCCGTCATCTGGGTGGCACCGAATGTCTATTCATTAGAGTTGTAGTGTTACTCTGTAATTTCATGGATCCCCAGACTGTTGACGTGAAACCATCCCCAGCTGCACAAGGTGGCCTCCAGTTGAAGAGAACACCATCCAGAAAACCATTAAAAACGCATGGAAACATGCAGCAATATTAACGTCATCAGACCGTCATTCTAAACAAAACAGCCGGTAAAACACAAAAAATAGGCAACGCAATCTTTAATATAAAATCCCTAAAAAAAAAATACAAATAAAATTGGAATACTTCATTGGAATTGTGAGATTGTAAATAAATCTGTTGGCGAGCGACACGTGTAACTCATCGTCATGGCTCGCTTTGACCTTCCTAAGAAATCCTAAAAGAAGTGAAAGATCTCGCAAAAACATGTGCAAGAAAGGAAAAGAAAAGAGAAGGAAAGAAAAAGATTGTACCAGCATACCAACACTACTTCATTTCTGAGGAAACACCCACTGAGTGTCAGCCATGAAAGCAAACACAAAATACACACACAGCCAGTAGATACCAAAGATCCTAAAATCTCACACAAACACCACACTAAACAAATACATTTTGAATAAACTACTACAGGTCCTACGCAGGCCAGCGTAAGAAGAAGAAGAAAAAAAAAAAAAAAAAAAACAATCCTACGGCTCGGAAAAAATGTGAGAAATGCGACCGCAGACATTCCTCAGAACAGCAGAAAAAACTCCCGAACTAAAACAGCGACGTTTCTCGTGACATATTTTCTTCTCCGGCTTGTATGAAGGTAGCTCGGCATTCCTATGCAGTTTTTTTTTTTTTTTTTTTTTTTTTTTTACCCCGAAAACCCCAAATGTAACTGGTTTTGTGTTACATGGCTACAGAAAGTTCCTGAATAAAGTATAGTGTAGAGGGGGAAATAAAGGTTCTGTGGATCAGGGTGGGGATTTTACAAGCCAAATGTGTTGGTGTATTGTGAATCATTACAATATAAAGGTTTGGAAATGTGAAGACAATTCGGGGAGACTTTACCTTCACTACATTTCAGTCAAATTTCTTACTTTTTACTCAACTACATTTTGCGAAATCAGTCTCTCCTTTTTATTTATGAGCGAATAAAAACGTAACCGGTTAAGCACGAAGCAATCCACCAATCAGGCTCGAGCGTGCGCCGTTTTGAACTTGTTTTAATCACTGCTTGGTGGATCTACTGATCACCAACATACAGTTCAGCGTCGGTTCGACCTCAAGCAGAACATTAAGAAAGGAATAAATGATGGAAGAAACTCCAGACTCGAACTCGCCACAACACACGTGGCCTTAATTGCGCAAGTTTTGGGTTCCTGATCATTTGAATGGAAATCAATCAGTGTTTGACTCATTAATATCATTCGATTGATAAATTGTTGTGTTAGAGTAACATTAGTCTTATACTGGAGTGATATTTTACCGAGTGGACCTTTTCTTTTACTCAAGTACATGCTTTGTGTGCTTCGTCCATCACTGATTCTAGTGTGAAAATGATGTTGAAGAAATTATGTGACATGTAATGTCATCTATATACCTTGTATCTTGTAAAAGGTAAAAACTGATAACCAAAAAATAAATAAATAAATAAATAAAAAATTCAGATTTTTGGAAGAAAAATTATTCTTAGTATCTTAGTTTGTGTGATATTTACGAAGAACTGGATGTAATTCGAGACATATTTTGTGTGTGTGTGTGTGTGTGTGTGTGTGTGTGTGTGGAGGAGTTTTTACAGTAAAGAAAGATTTTTGCCAAGATAGACTTCCATGTAGGGCTGGGCGATATGGCCTAAAAAAAAAAAAAAAATTCCCGATTTTTTCACAAAAAATCCGATTTGTGATTTAAATCGATTTTTTCCCCCCTGCTTAAAATCAATCTGCATATGACAAAGAAAATGTTAAAAAAAAGTTTTAACTTTATTAAATAAAGTTTATTTACCCTTCTGGGATTATAACTCACTTTGGGTTAAAGTGCAATCAGAAACAACAAGCCAAAAATACAAGATGGCAGGCCCTGCCATTGTAAATTGTGAAAATAGAACGTAACAAAACATTAAAATGAGCAAACCTACAAAGAAAAATGTTTTATGAGTGTTTAAATGTGGAACATGGTTGAAAATGCACCTGAGGTTTTGAGTGATTTTGCCTTTATTTTTCTCCAAAACTCCACAGTAAAATGAGATAAAATTTAACAGAGTAATAGACAGGGACACTGTAAATTAGAAGTATTTGAAAGATTGAGCAAACCTATAAAGAAACATGTTTTATGAGTGTTTGAATGTGGAACATGGTTAAAAATGCAGTGATGCTTGGAGTGATTTTGCCTTTACTTTTCTTCAAAACTCCACAGTAAAATGAGTTGAAATTATAAATAAGAATATAATAGACAGGGAGATTCTAAACAAGAATTATTTGAAAGATTGTGTAAACCTCAAAAAATGTTTTATGAGTGTTTGAATATGGTGATTCAAATGCTCTGATTTTTGTTTCTTAACGGAAACGGCGTTCTGAAGCGTCTTTACAGGTATTTTGACCGCTCCCACCACGCAAGTGTACGATTAGACGCGCAACACTAAACAAAGTGCGGCTGCTTAACTGTGTATTTTCAAGATGCGGCTGCTTAACCGCAGTCTTGTGCTGCCGCTGTCTTGTTCATTACGTAGGGTCCTACATCTCTCCCAGTCGACAGCATGCCTCTGTTTGAGGTGCTGCAGTAAATTGGTGGTACTGCTACCTTTGCTTGCAACAGCCTTCAAACACACTTTGCAGCGGGGTGTGTGTGTGTGTGTTGCGTCTGACGCAGCAAAACCGAACCAATTCCAAATTACAGATGACACTGTGCCTTTCTTGGGAACGAGTTCGTCTCTGCTCGCTACCATGTTGTTTGTGTATCTCTATGGCAAACGCGCGGGGGGAGGGCTG
>JAAIIK010000044.1:1168712-1181633 GCA_014706435.1 Silurus glanis | reverse complement strand
AACTACACATTCGAGTTAATCGATAAAATCGATTTATCGCCCAGCCCTACGTCCATGTTAACAGCATTAACCATTACAGCAAAATCTGTCCATACACATACACTATACAGCCAAAAGTATTGGGAAACCTGACTTTTCCAGCCATATGTGGTTCTATGTGGTAAAATTTGGAGGCACACGGTTCCACGCGGCGGTCTTTCGATGTTGTCGTTAAATTTTCCTTTCACTTACACTAGGAGACTGAAACCAGTTCCAGCGTGACAAAGCCCCTATGCACAAAGCCAGCTCCATGAAGATACACTTTACACGGATTGGGGGTGAAAGATCTCCTACTATAGAGCTCTCAAAGCTATTAAACAACTTTGGGATGAATAAATCTCTACAAGCCCTCTCCAGAATCTAGTGGAACATCTCATCTTCCCATTAGAGTGGAGTTTAATTCTAACAGCAAACTAAAAGGAATGGGGAATGTGGAATGGGATGTTCAGAAAGAACATAGGAATCTTATAATCAGATGTCCACAACCTTTTGTGCATATAATGCATTTGTGTATGTAGGTCATTTAAAAAAATAAATAAATAAATAAAAAAAATTAAGGAAACACAATGTTCAATGTTCCAGTGTCCTGATACGTCGGAAACGCTGACTTGGTGTGTATCATAATATGGATCATAATAATGGAGCGTGTTTCATTAATATAAAATTAAATATCATTTTAATTAAACATATTCGGTACTGACCTTGCTGTCCAGTTTCTTCATGGTGACCAGGTCGAGGGATTTCAGTGAGTGTCCGGACGGGGCGATGAAGTACAGGCAGGCGTGGATGCGCGAGTCGTGGTAGTTGTGAAGCGAGCGCTTGATCTTCAGCTCTTCTTGCAGGTAGGACTCGAACTGCGTGTCGATGTAGTCCACGACATGCTGGTAGCTGGAAAAAGATTTTTCCGAATTGTGTGTGGTGTTTTGAGAATTCTGTAACTAGCTGCGATATGAACTATTGTGGACACCTGGCATGTACAACCATATGTGGTTCTTCCCAAAAACAGCGGTCACTTGCCGTCTTATGGATGCTGCAGCATTACGATTTCCGCTTGAGTAGAATTAAGGGGTTGAGACCTGTGAAGAGTCCTGACCTTAATCCTACTGAACATCACCCCATGCTTCCTCCGCCAATATCTTTATATGATCTCACAAATGCCCTGGTAAAAAAAAAAATCACCACAAATCCCACCAGTCACCTAGCCCCAACATCTAGAGGAAAGCCTTCAGAGAAAAAAAAGTGAATCTTATTATAACAAGAAAGGTAGTCTACATCTGGAATGGGATGTTCCACAAGCACATATGGGTGTAACAGTCAGGTGTCCACAGAAGTTCCACCACATTTGTTTGACTGACTGTCAAACTGAAA
Organism: Silurus glanis; assembly: GCA_014706435.1. Classification (NCBI taxonomy): domain Eukaryota; kingdom Metazoa; phylum Chordata; class Actinopteri; order Siluriformes; family Siluridae; genus Silurus; species Silurus glanis. Next base: position 1,180,226 of record JAAIIK010000044.1, on the reverse strand, counting down.
ATTCACACCAACCACCAGCCTGTCTGTATAAACATCTCACAAACGGTCCCATTTCCTCTAGTTCCTCCTCACCTATCTTGTTTGTTCATCTGGTCTCCAAACCCCACCGTGTTGACAATGGTGAGCTTGAGACGCACGTTGCTCTCCTGAAGGTCGTACGTCTGAGCTCGGAGCTTGACGCGGGGCTCGAAGTGAGACGACTCGAAGTTTTCAAAGTTGGTATTAAACAGCGTGTCCATCAAAGTGGACTTCCCGATACCTGTCTCACCTGTGGACAGAATTATACATTTAAATACAGTGTCTTACGGAGACGAAGGGCATCTAAAGTATCTCAAGTATAAACCGGATTAGACCACAGTGTTTGACTTTAGCCTCATAATCGAAGGACATCTCAATAGTAAACATCAGAGTGGAGGTTTTTTTTTAGGAGAGTCTGAACAGGGAATGCAAAAACTTTCGGTTCATTTCCACACCAATTTCCTTGAATTAATATCAATGTAAAGATTAAAGACATCAAAAGACAGACACACAGTGCTAAAAGTAATCTTTAGAGCATCACCTATGCAGAGGATGTTGAAGCAGAAACCCTGACTAGTGGATTTATTGACCAGCTGATCCGGCAGGCTGTCAAAGCCAACGTGACCAGACAGGGATAAGGGACGAGCATTTCTTTCCTGTAAACAAAAAAAGAAAATATATGAAAGCATTCAGCATAAAAGTTTTAATTATTACAAATGTTACATACATATATACATATATATATATATATATATATATGTATTACACACACACACACACACACACACGCACACACACGCACACACACGCACACACACGCACACACACGCACGTATTCGTACCGAAATTTCTCAGGTTTTTATTTTGGTACACGTGTACTGAATGCAATCCTTTTCAAGTGTGAAACATCCGAGTTCCCTCTCCCTCCCTTTAAGTCAGATTTAAGACTTTTTAAGACCATTACAGATTAAGTTTAAGACCCATATCACAAAATCAAACACACACACAAATTCATTGTTAGCAACTGGCCTTAACCAGTCCCTAAATAAATTTTTTCAAGCCAAGTATGGCTAAACTTGCATTTCCCCATAGCTGAAATAAAATCTGTTTGTACGTCTGTGGTACAATCCAAAAGAGATTCGCGGCAATAACAGAAAGCTGATTGGCTGTTGCATGTTGGTCTCATTTGTAGTCGTAATTATATTTGGACTAGTGAAAGAAAGAACTACACGCCACGGAAACTGAAAAAAAAAAAAATTCTAAAATGGCGCGTGAGCATTTCAATGCGCATTAGAAGTAGCGTTACATGACCATCTGAAAATTTAGACCTGTTAAAAAAATTATTTAAGTTTGTTCCCACTTTTCCATCTTGGTCTTCGTGAAAAGAGACAAAGAATAGAGAAAAGCATAAACTGTGAACTGTGCAGGAAAAATAATGTCTAAAAATACAGACACGATCTGGAAAGCTTAGCCACATTGATGTTGTGTTTATGGACATGGTGCACACAGACGACACCCATAAATAAAGTCATACAGTTATTCTAGTAAACTTAAATAAAGAAGAGGAAAGAGGGAATAAAAAAAAAAAAAACAAAGAAGGGGAAATGAACTATTTTTATATGATCGGACATACAAAAATACACAATATGGACACCAACAGAAGATTGGTATGTACTTTTTGAAGATCCCATTCCACAGTCAAGTCTTAATTTGCTGTTAAAGAATCTTCCACTCTTCTAAGAAGATGAGATGTTCCACTGGATTTTGAAGTGCGCTTGTGGAGTTTTGAGGTGAGGAGGTCTGTGGTGGAGTCAGCGTTCACATTCATCCCAAAGGTGGAGATCTTCCACTTCAATTCATATAAAGCATATCTTCATGGAGCTGGTTTTCTGCACAGGGGCATTGTCAGGGTGGAACAGGTTTGGATCTCCTAGTTCAAGTGAAGGGAAAATTTCATGACCTCCAAAAGACATCTACACAATTCTGTGCCTCTAGATTTGTGGGGAAGAACCACATATGGCTGGAAAAGCCTGGTGTCCCAGAACTTAGGTCCATATAGTGTATATATTTGGGGCGGGGGGGGGTTTGTTTATACTGTGCTTATATAAATTCCAATGAAGGCTTTTTGTTTATATAAATTCCCAGATCTTCAGTTATCCTACATTTACCGCATTTATTGTCTAGAAACTGAAGAAATAGTTTGATTGTACCCAATGAGGAATCATTCAAGTCAGTAGTTTGGATTTTTCTCTTTATAAAATCACACCTAATTTGCATAGAAGTGATCAAATATGCATAGACTAAAGCACTTAAAGCGGTGCAAATCAGGACAGACTGTAACAGAAATGACCAACAATAACGTCTCTGAAGTGGGAACACGGATGAAAATTAATGTTTTAATTCTCTGAGGCAGGAAAGCTCTCATATCGATCACTATTTTTTTTAGAAAAATATTCTCGTGTGTTTAGATAATCATGCCCTTATACACACCACAGCACTCTGAGGCTTGTCCCTATTTGAGAGGACGACATGTTTCTCTCAGCATTCCAGAGATGGGGTAACAATTTGGGGGTCAAGTCAGGAATGTTAGAAAGTTAAGCAACCAAGATTTTACGGTCCCTTGAGAGACGTGGTCTGAAACAGGAAGTCGATGTGATGGCGTGTTGAAGAGATTTTCACTAGAGCCAACGCTTTCTGAGATACGCCATCTGAGATCATCTTAGTGACTTATCTAAATACGGAGAACATACGTAGTTATGATAACAACAGCCATTTGTATCAAATCAAACGGATTTCACATTGACGAGACGCTCATCGGTAGACCGAGGAATCGCGTTTTCGAAAAGCTCTGACGCATAACTTCCTCCACCTTCAAAAACGAATAATGATCTTTACAATGCGTAATAGTATGCTTTAAAACAGAAGGACACTTGCGAAAGAGAAACTGGCATCCATTTTGGCTCTGTAAGGTCCACCTATGGATACAAGACTGTAATACAAATGGTATTGAGAGCCGAAATGGTGCCGGAGGGCTACAGTTTCAGTATGGTGGGACTAAAAAAGTGGGACGTATGTTTGAGCTCTGGACGTGCAACTACCCCAAAAATTCCTTCACCTTCAAACTTTGTGTGCGCGAAGACGTCCTGAAAAACCATGTTTATTGGTAAAGAACTGCTACTGTAGGACAAGACACGCCCACTCGAGGGAAGGGGAGGGGCATATCGGTCAATTTTAATTGGATGAACGTAAGAGTAGTACAGGTTGAGTCAACAAAAACTTTTCATAATTTTTCCAGAACTGGAAATAAAATACAATAAAAAAAACCTAACTGGATCTTGTGCATTTTTTTGTTGGTCAATGAAAAATTATGACGTCACTGTTAGAATCATGACTTTAAATGACTTTAGATGAAACCTAAAAGTGTGTGTGGGGGTTAAAAGTGCATTTAGTGTAGGTTGGTTTTCTCTGTTGGATCTGTAGGTTATTAAATAAGGTGTAAAAGTAATTAACTCAGCAGTGTAATGCGCTTCTATGAATAAAGAACTATAAGATAATCTGAGATTCATCCATTGCTAGCAAGCAAATACCCACTTAGCTACACAGGCATTAGTCGCTAAAGAAAAAACTAATTGACATGAAACTTACCCCTTGCCGAGCAACATCCGACGAAGCCATATTGTACTTTGAAGGAACACTTATAATTTATTTTATTTTAGATTAATTTTGATTTGAAAAATGGACCGACATGAAAGAGGCGGGTGAAGCCTGTCGGAAAAAAAAAAGTTTGGAGCGATTGGAATGCAACCGGAATGTACCACTCCTAACAGTCTCCCAATAGGTAGATTTCAACCTCAGAGACCTAAAAAAAACACCTTATCAAAATATCCTAACTGTGACAGTCAAACCATAAATACTTCTGTAAGCGTATTCTAGATTGCTGTGTAGTTTTTAAAAGAGCTAAACAAATCGCAAACATATCATATCACGAATTAGGTTTCATTCAACCCCCCCCCTCATACGCCTACATTGGTACGGTTTAAAGCGGACGGACGCTTGGAAAAGAGCAACAGTATTGGAAATGAGAAACTGGCGTCCATTTTGGCTCTACCGGGTCCGCCTACCGATGCTGAGTCTAAAGGGAATGAGATCCAAAATGGCAGAATAAGGGCTACAGTTTCAGAAAGGCGGGATTGTAGGGTGGGACGTGTGTTTGCTTGGCTGGGAGTAATGAATGAAGACGTGGTTGCTCCACTTACAGGCAAGACGAGGGATTAGCAATAATAAGAATGATGCAGAGCTCCAGAAATGCTTCGCAAATCTGTGCAAAAGTGGCGAGTTTCTTCCACCAGGATTAACAGATCGAAATCTAAATGGATGTAAACGATCATGGTAAGGAGTCTATTGTGGACTGATGGCGACCGAATGCACCGAAGAAGCGGTTTTATGCTTTCTAACGGAGAAAGGAGGGAGAGCGAAGCACGCGGATTTCATAGAACACTTCCGATCTTTTATTCCCGCTGCAGACGCGTTCAGGAGGTGCGTGGACCGGGTCGCGGTGGTGAGCGTGGAAAACGGAGAGCAGTACGTCTGCTTGAAAAACCGTGAGGATGGTCATTCTGGACCGGACCGCGCCTCCGTCCTGGGAAGCATCCTCAGCTCTCGGGTTGCCCGTGACACCGGGAGGGGGGAGAGCCACGCGCCCGTCAAACCGGACCTGTCACGGAGGCACGCGCTCAACATCAGCGATGAGGCTAAACGAGAAATACCGCACGGCTCGGTATGCGCCGACGCAGGTGCGCACACGCCTCCAAATATTTCGCACGCCTGGATTTCGACTGGATCGTCGGTTTCACGCGCTTGCGATTTGGTCGCGCACAAATCCGAGGACAAATCGGAAATGGGGAACCAGATCGCCAGGAACGTCCTGAGCTGGTCTCCTCAGGGTTCAGGTGTAACTAAAACCACGGGGAAAAGCGCACCGGCGGTGATTGAGTCGACGACTGACGGAGGTGAGTTCCTCCGTCACGCAAGTTCACCGGTGCACACCGACGCCCAGGTGAGCGACAGGTATGCGTCCGGGAGAACTGATCAGAGTCGCCACTCCGAGGAATCGGTAACGAAAGCACGCGAGGAGGATGCGGGAGGAGCGGAGAGCGTTGTAGGCACCTGCGGCGGCTTGGAGGAGGAGAGACCCTCGGGCACGGCGAGCAACACCCCCAGAGGGAGTCGGAGGAATCTCGCGAGGCGCACGACGAGCAACTCGCCGCAGGTCCGACGCAGCGTGCACGCGCTCAGGCAGAGCCGGCACGCGGCCAAGGGCGACGGCGACGCGCGCGCCGAGGACGAGGTCGCGGCGGCGACGCTGGACCCTACGGAGCACGAGTGGATGCTGCGCGCCTGCGACGGCGAGTGGGACAGCTTGCATCGCCTTCTAAAAAGTGAGCCCGGCCTCGTCCGTAAGAAGGACTTCGTGACCGGCTTCACGTGCATGCACTGGGCCGCCAAGCAGGGCAGGCACGAGCTGCTCGCCCAGATCGTGAACTTCGCGCGGCAGAGCGGCGTGGAGCTGGACGTGAACGCGCGCTCGGGCGCAGGCTACACGCCCCTCCACATGGCCGCCATGCACAACCACGTCGAGGTCATCAAGCTGCTGGTGGGCGCGTGCGACGCCGACGTCGAGGCTCGCGACTACAGCGGCAAGAAGCCGAGCCAGTACCTGCGCGCCGACGTCGCGCGGGACGTCCTCGACATCGCGGGCGCCGACGCGGCGCGCGACCCCGCCGACGAGGGGGGCGCGCCCGGCGACGAGGCCGCGCGTTGGAAGCTGACGCGCGTCCTCCAGTCCAACCTGAGGCTGCTGAACCGCAGCGCGAGCGAGGACGACGACCGCGACTGCGTCGGGGCGCTCGCGCGGGACAGGCCACTCCACCGAAAGTCGTCGTTCAACAGGCTGAAGCCCCGGATGAGCAAGGGGCGCGCGGGGATCACGTCTATCGTCCACAGCACGTCGCACTTTGATCGGCTCGAGGGAGCCACGGGCCAGACTTCCGGTCCGGTTAGAACCAGGCCCAAGTCCAACCTGTTTGGATAATTCGGATCTCAGACTTCTCAGATTTGCTGCTTCCCTCACACACACACACACACACACACACACACACACACACACACACAGTGGTACGGATACCATGGGTCCAATATATGGGTCAAGTCAAAGCTAAAACAATCCACACATGTATAACTTATTTGATTATCATAATATTTTAAATAATTTTGGAAACGTCCATCATACATTATTACCTCAAACACCTTTACTGAAATATTCAAACAAATCTAAACTGGCCCCTGACCGAGTCTAGTCCTAGACTAAATATTGAGTCTTCACTAACAAAAAAAACCCCTTTAAATCTTCATTATGTTTATTATTAAATCTAATATTATCTAGGGCTGTATAGAACACCACTGTGTACTGCAGAAGTATCTCCAGGTGTGACTGCGTTGTTTTATTATTTACTTCACTTATATTTATTAGATTCAAAGCACCTCATGGACCTGCCTGGTTGAAAGCGAGAAACTGGTCAATCTTCTTCTCCAGATGCTGTCGCAGTCAAAATCCGTCTCCAAAAAGTGGATTATTTAACGTTTATAACAACGTTATTCCTTTTTTATACGCCACAGCAATTTACAAACAACTGCAAAAAAATAATTCAAGCCATTTATAGTGAGTTGTGGAACGTCCACAAAACAATGGTTTCACTTATCACTTATGTTATAGCAGCTGCAATTTTTGTTCTTCTTCCATCAATCTCTTTTACAAGGTTAATATGTTTTTTTGTTGTTGTTTTTTTAAATGCAGATTGACGTGGAATGGAAAATACAAAGTCCTGACTCTGGTGGACTTCCTTCCAATAACAAACATCAAAAGTCTTATAACAGAAAACAGTCCATGTGGAGCTGTAGAAGCTGCTCTGAATTAGCTGTTTCTATTAAATTCGTATTAAAACATTTATTTGTTAGACTCTCTCATCCACAGCAACTTCTAATTATCTTATTTATACAACCGAGTGATTGACGGTCCCATGCTGGGATTTGAACTCACAACCTTCTGATTAGAAGTCCATTGTATTACATTATAACGAATCAGATTTGAGGATCGATATGATTTCAGCTATTACAGTTTAATGCTCTTAAGAAAGAAACGATTGCCTTCAAAAGCATAACAATTTTAATATAGTCATTTAAGGAACTGACTCAGACGGGTTTACTTCCAAAAAAAACAACCCATAAACACCAGGTTGGTCTATAAGTGTTGCTTTGTATGAATGACACTATATTTTTACTACTACGGTATAATTTCCTGTCGTTTTCAGATCAAGCGCTTTATGTTTACAGTGAATGTGATTTTTGTTGCACTTTTTATTAACCCTTTTTTAAAAATGATTATCATAGTTAAGTAGTTCAGAGAGCCAGACATTTTAATTCCCACCCCGAGTTGAAGTTGTGGAAAGACTTGCTGAGGGTTTGAGCATGTCTGAAAATGTTAGCGTCATTGTGGTTTCACATGAGCAAGCTCGAGCTCGTTCGCTCTTCACACACTGCTGAACGAGCGATTCGTCAGTTCGCTGTTTTGACCACGACGAGTTCAGAGTTGGGAAAAACACGACTTTCGTTTTCAGCTCCGTCATGTGCATGCGTTTTTGGCGAATTTTAGCGTTTCTTTGTGTCGAGAATGGAATATTTTTGTTTTCTGTTTACTGGAAACGGACATGAAGAAAGCAGAAGGGTGACTGTTACAGGGGAAAAACAGAAAGACTGATACACAAATAGCACACATTCACTAATAATTTGTGAATTCAATTAAAGAATATCGTGCACAAAAGTATTGGGACACCTGACTTTTCCAGCCATATGTGTTTTTCCCCAATCTGTTACCATAACGTTCCAGAAGGTTCCCTGGTGGTCTAGTGGTTATAATGCGGCGCTCTCACCGCTGCGGCCCGGGTTCGATCCCCGGTCAGGGAACCAACCCCAGCCACTTTTAGTGCCGGTCCCAAGCCCGGGTAAATGGGGAGGGTTGCGTTAGGAAGGGCATCCAGCGTAAAAACATGTGCCAAATCAAACATGCGGAGGATCCGCTGTGGCGACCCCTAACGGGAAAAGCCGAAAGAAAGTTATTTTGTTACCATAAAGTTCCAGCATGACAACGCCATTGTACATGAAGGTTTACTTAACATGGGTTGGAGTGGAAGGTCCTGGAAGCGCTGACCTCAATTCTATTAAACACCTTTGGGATAAAAGTGAATGCTGACTGCACTCCAGACCTTCTCACCCTCATCCACATTAGTACCTGACTTTACTAATACTCTTGTGGCTGAATGAATCTCAAACAAGTCTTCACCAGCATATTCCAAAATCTAGTGGAACAGCTCATCTTCCCAGAAGAGTGGGAGGATTTTATAACAGCAAATGTGGAACGGGTTTTTCGAAAAGCACATACCAAACTTATAGTCAGGTGTCCACAAACTTTTGTCCATACAGTTTATGTATCACAATATCCAGGGTTTCTTATACTTTTGTGACATTTCTGTGAAATAAGCTATACACTAATGATTTTATAGAAAAGTGTATTGTGATCTAACTATTTACTTTATCACTCTTCATATCGGATCAGAATACCGCTAGGGAAACCTACGCAGAATACGAACTTTATTTTACTGTGTTGCGTTTCAGTATTTTATATTAAAGTTAAATGCAATTCCAAAGAACAGCTCGGGAAAAACCTTTCCACCTTTTCCACCTCCTCTGATTTGAAAGTAGTTTTAAAAATTAGGGTTTGGCAAGAGTTCGCGTAACAGAACCATACGATTCTTTGTCCACCGCTCAGACTCTGAATGGCTGTAAGTTTGGTCTAGTTTTTCTCAGTTCCAAGAAATATGCACTGCAGATGTAATCATTAGAGATCAGGTTAAAAAAAAACTGGGAGTATTTCTTTTGGTTGGCTTAAGACCTTCTCTTTCTCTTCGCTCGGGTTTGTTGTGTGCTGCTGAAGGTTACGGTACAGAATCTGGTGTTCTTATCAGAAACAGGACTGTGTACAGATTAGACATAAAGTCAATTTAGAACGCGACCTTATTTATTTTAGATATAACTCTGTGTGTGTGTGTGTGTGTGTGTGTGTGTGTGTGTGTGTGTGTTTTATTTGACACAAGCGCCTTTTACTTACTTAAACAAGAGTCTAAATTTTTCTTTTGTTTGCCGAGGTTAAGCTTAGTCTTGTAATTAATGTATGATGTCATCATTTAACTCTATTCATCAATAGGTCAATGCAAAGTCCTCAGAAGGACAGTAAATTGAAACGTGTGTGAGTGTGTTTGTTAATTGATGTCCTTGGTCAGCTGGCAAAGACTTTGTTTGTGTGTGTGTTTGTGTGTGTGTGTGTGTGTGTGAAAAGCGAGAAACACATGATCTGTTGCTTGAGCTCATTACCTCACATGATCTAAATGGAGGCCTCACATGATCTAAATGGAGCCCCCCCCCCCCCCCCTTATTATATGTTTAAAGCATTGCATCATGGGTGATAAAAGACTTAAACATGCTTACTTTTTCTCACATCCTGCTTTGTTTTTTTGTGTGTGTCTATGTCAGCCGGGACTTTGCAATGGCCTGGCAGAAAACGAAGTTACGCAACAGTACAAATGTTCCGGCCAGTTCTTTTTTTCCCCAGAAATTCCAAGAAGTTCTGACACCGGTGAATCGGAAATTACTTCACACTGCCAAGAACCGGAGTCCCATGTCGTTTCTGCCTAAATGTGCAAAAAAAAGACAGTTCAGTCTTATCGAAATGTGTTTTCGAAGTTAAGATGAATGTTTATGACCTTCCTTTTTACATTTCTGGATTGAATAATTATACCATAAAACTCTAGAAAACTCTTGTACATCTTAGATGTTGTCTTTTGTGAACATTTTTAACCTAATCAGATCTCGTAAATCCTAAAAATTTGTAGGATTTCTGACACAGAAAAAACTGTTAACTCCAAACCGCATTGTAATGAATTTTTGTAAATATTTGACGATTTTATACAGTTTATAGCTTTGCTTTTTTTATGTCCCATGTTTTATGTTTCACTGTTTTTACCTTAGTACTTCAGCACTTTTAATTTTAAGGTAATATGAGCACTTTTATACATTTTCTTGTTCTGAACATGTTCTTATTCTGTGCTATTGTTCCTCATTCACAAAGAATGACAAAAACGAAATAAGCGCTCGGTGCCAACTGGAACGTTTGTTTCACATCAATAAACCAATACTCCATCCAATGTTCATTCAGTATAATCGTGGTGTATGTTTGATTTCCTACAGATGAGAATTACAACACAGTTCAATTTGGTAAGAAATAAAGTCAAACACTGCTTCAGACTGACTTATAAAGGAATCTAGAGAGGGGATGATAACAAATATTTGTAAATATATTCACACAAAATGGAATGAAAGAGTGAGAAGCAAAGCTACGGCTGATTTCTTTCTAGCCCACACTATAGACTTATGAAGATTCATCGTCAATCTGCACGTTTTGGGATATTTCCTTTATGAACATATTCCCTAACAAACGTATATAACGAGCAGTGTCGAGAATAAGGTTCTAAATTCTTCCTATTTGGACACGAGTCTCTGAAAAGAATTAGTGAAAGAGGTGTTTCAAATACACTATATGGACAAACGTATCGGAACAGCTGACTTTTCCAGCCGTATGTGGTTCCTCTCCAAATTCTTACCACAAAGTTCAAGGCAGATAATTATATAGTCTTCGGATGCGGTGGAATTGAATTTTCCCTTTCACTTGAATTAGGAGACCCAAATCTGTTCTAGCATGACAATACCCCTGTGCACAAAGATGTTCAGCAGGCCAGAGCTCTATAGCAGGAGATCTTCCACTCCAACCCATGTAAAGCTTTATCGAGCTGGCTTTGTGCAAAGGGGCATCGTCATGCTGGAACAGGTTTGTGTCTTTTAATTCACATAAAGAGAGAATTTCCTGCAACCACTTCTAAAAGCATCCTATATAATCATGTGCCTCAAATTCTGTGGTAACAGTTTGGCTGGAAAAGTCAGAGGTCCCAATACAAAATGTAGCATAAATTGTATTGGTATTGGTATTATTCAATCTAAACAAATATTGTGTCGTAATAATCATTTTAATATCCTGGTGATGATTTCAGATTTTTTATTGGGCAATATGTTTGGATATCAGGTTTCCTTTTGGATAAAATACACCACATTCCCTATGACAGATGTGTGTCTTACAGTCTAATTCTGCATTATAAAAGGGCTAAAGCTGACACACACACACACACACACACACACACACACACACACACACACTGTAGTTCTAATAAAGTAAAATTAACAAAAAAAATTTATATTTAACCTTTAATTATATTGTCATTTACAATTATATTGTCGTGTGTGTGTGTGTGTGTGTGTGTGTGTGTGTGTGTGTGT
>JAAIIK010000044.1:1129674-1145376 GCA_014706435.1 Silurus glanis | reverse complement strand
ACACACACACACACACACACACACACACACACACACACACACACACACACATACACACACATGAAAAATGTACAGTCATTTATTTGGTAAAGTTTTCTTCGAAAAAGAGGAAGCAATATGGAGGCTCCAGTGCTAATGCTTTGGCAGGGCTATTATGTTTTTTTTTTTTGCCACTTGAAGTTCTAAAGGCAGAGGACATTGTGTTTTGTGGCTTTTTTTTTATAACAAAGGCTCAATTTTCCTATCACAGTGTATACAGTGGTGACATACTTAAAGAATGAGATGAACAGAGGAGACTTCTTCATGACCCTTAGGAATCAGCCCGTGGCCCTCAGCCTCTATAGACAGGTACCATTCACGCTTCACCGTGCGTTAGTATTCGACATGGTGTGGATTTCTGCATTTCACTTCCTTATATGTGTTTCAGTTCTGTAAGCATCAGGAACAGGATACGCTGAAGGATCTTTTCAATCAAGATGATGATCACCAGGAATTGGGCAATTTCCACGTGAAAGCCAGTTATAAAGAAAAAGTAGGATTTGAAAAAAAGACTATAGGATCTCTGTGAGAGATTTGGGTTCTGCGATCGAATTAATCCAGTGTCTGTGTGTAAATTTCTCAGAGGCTGGAGGCTCGAATTGCTTTGTTACAAAGTGCTGTAGACGAGTACAACAAGGCCAAGAATGAATTTGCTGCGAAGGTAAGGAATACAGGATGAATACAAGGTGCTACATCAAATAACATAAATGAACAGAAGGAACTGTATACTAACAAAACTAAGTGTACATGTGCACCATTTAGTGCAAAAAAAAAAAAAAAAAAAAATATATATATATATATATATATATATATATATATATATATTAATATATATACATATGTGGCATAGCGGGGACCATCTGTATTGTTTTATATATCATATACTGTTACATATTTATATCATATACATTATATAATTGGCCTCTATTTTTTTGTTGTTGTTGTCTAGGCCACAGAGGAGGAGATGCGTCTGCTGCGTTTCCAGAAGAAGCTGGAGGAGGATAAAGGCGAGTGTCTCCTGGGTTTCTCTCTGCATGACACTCTGTGTACCCTGCTATCTCTGGGTCTCCACAAGCAGGCCGAGCAGCTCTACAAAGACTTCAGAGTGCCTGATAAGAGGTACATGTCTGTTAGTGGCAAATAAACATTCAGGTACACATCAATTACCATGTACTTTTGCAGGATAATCGCACAGACATTTCAATTTCACAGGTGGCATATGTATATATATATATATATATATATATATACACACACACACACATACATTCTACTATGGCTATTAAAGGAAAGTAATTTCTTTAAGAAATACATTCTTTGTTGAAGTTTCTTACTTACTTACTTATTATACTTACCTATAATCAGATTCAAACCAAGTTTGTGGTCCAGCATTATTCCAAGATATTTGTAGTTTGTTACTGATTGTATTTGCTCTGTGTTGATTAACACAGGGTGAGTTAAATTTTGTTCCTTCTCTCTAAAATGTAACCGTCACCTAACTATATTACCTAACTATATTATAGTATAACACTGGCCCTTTATACAATGATGCCATGTCACTGATCATAAACATATTGAGATTATATCAATTTTGTAAAAGATAGAAAGAGAGGGTCACATGGGTAAGTCACATTAGTGTTGTTTCCTCACAGGTATTGGTGGCTGAAGCTGACAGCGCTTGCTGATAAAGCAGACTGGGAGGAGCTTGAGAAATTTGCCAAAAGCAAGAAATCACCCATTGGCTACATGGTAAAAAAGAGAAACCTAGACTTTGTGTGTGTTGTTGTGAAACCGCCCCATGATGTTTGCTGAACTCTGGTCTCATTTACAGCCTTTTGTTGAAGTGTGCGTGAAACGCAACAACAGATTCGAGGCCAAGAAATACGTGTCGAAAGTCACACCGGAGCAGAAGGTCAAAGCCCATCTGGCAGTCGGGTAACGATTTTTCTTCGCAACATTACATGCGTTATTTTTCTTTCAGATTCTCCATTTATTTTGATTGATTTATTTATATTTCAGCGATTTGGAAGGGGCAGCAGATGCAGCTATTGAAAGGAGGAACGAGGGAGAGATCACCACTGTCCTGTCTCGCTGTTCCCCCGGCACAGACCGTGCTCTGGTAGAGCGCCTTAACCGAGCCAAGACCACTGCCACTAAAAAATGAACCAGAAGATCACATGACTTTGCCCATTGCCGAATAGTGATCAGATCAGTGCTCTCCACATTTTTGCTCGCAGTATTGACCACTAAAAGGGTCTCTGAGCACGTGTGATGAAGTTTCAGTAAAAAAAAAAAAGCACTTAATGAAGCTTCGGAACAGTGAACACGTCCTCGAGCTGTTTTCATTCCATCGGTTACCATTTCTTTTTACTAAAACTGCAGTTACTTCATATTCGTACTTCCTGAAAATACGACTTATTCCTCGGCTTTATTCGTGTTCTGAACTCGTGTTCTTTCTGCCTGTAAAAAAAAAAATCCATGTACTGTTTTATGTTTAGACACCTAAATAAACTTAACTCGTGATTCGTTTTTTATGTTTTCCTGCTCATTATTTCAGCATGTAATCATTATACTGTACATAATGTGATTATTTCATGCTGATTATTGTAGTGTGTGTGGATTTATTCACGCACATTAAAAATATTTATTGAAAGCTTCTTTCTTTTCACATTTTAATTTAAAATATTATCATAATAGGCTGTATATTAACATTTTGGGAGAAAACCCGGTAGTTCTGTGTGAAATCGGACATGTAATCAAAATGGCACGATCCTCATATTTAAAGCACCTCTGCAAAGATTTGACTGTGAGCTTGGTAATCGAATCGGACTTCTCCTACCAAAGCATCGGTCACCCCTAATAAGCAAGAAGATTCGAAGTGTTGGAATAGAGTTCATTGATACATTCAGGATGTATATCTCATTTTCACAGTTCTAGGTCCAGACCACAAGGTGCATCTACATGATTGATGATAAAATGCATATAATAACATGAAACAGTTGCTTTCACACTTGGATGATCTGGTGTCATGTTCTGGCTTGTTCCTGGTATGTCTATAGTATTCCTGGGATACACACCAGACTCACTACCCTCACCAGGATGGATCAAGTAAGTAACTGGGTGTGAGTGAATGCCATTTTCCTCACTGATGGCACCCATTAAGGAAGAAAGACTCGCAAGTAGCCAGTACTAATGCAAACCCGTGCTTACCAGATCAGTTTTTTTAAGCTTCAAGACAGTTTTTCTTTTTGTTTATTAGATTTCTCTTAAGAACTATACAGACGCTGCTGTTCTCCTATGCTGCCGAAAGATGGCGCTCGTCTCACCGCCTCCGCGTCACGAGTTAAAGCGCTCGACGAACTTGTATGCCGCAGTCATACAAACAAACAAGTAGGCAGACAGAGAGACATTTTGTCATCGACTGGGCAACAAGGTACACACTTTTCATTGTTGGAAGTTAATGCAAAAATCATAAATATTAATCGAGCATAACTTTCTCGACGTTCACGTGGTTAGAGTTTATTATGTGATCGCGGTTTGTTTTGTTTCGAATGGATTTAGAAAATGAGTGCACTCTTGTGAACTCTTCTTTATTTCATTTGCTTTACCTGTTGTCTTGTTTTTCCTCAATATTTAAACAACCAACAATTGTACGCCAACATCGGCGACAGCACTGTAAACTTTACAGTAAATGTTTACAATTACATAATTAAAGCTACAGTAATATCTTACACATTATAAAATAACATCCGGGACATAATCGTTGCAGGATGCACCTCACAACACCTGAGCAAAAATTCAAGGGTAATTTTCAGGGACTCAGGGATTCGAGCACACAACCTTCAGATATGTAACTGGATTCTGCATTGTTGTCAGGGCATATGGGTCAAACCCCAGTACTGACCACCTGCCATTGGTCAATGAGCAAGACCTTTAAACTTCATCTCACTTCATCATCATAAATTATGCATGATATTTAAATAGCATATATTAGCATATGTAAATGTATACTATTTCGCAACACCATCCTGTAAATTTGTTTTACATAACCTAGCTGGTGACCCTGTTCACTCAATTTTACTCACTTTCAGAAGCTATGGGGTCTGTCAAAGTCGAGTGTGTGGTGAAGGAACAGAATGAGATCGGAGAAGGTCCGGTTTGGGAGGAGAAGGATGCAACGCTTTTGTATGTCGACATCTACGGGCCGAAGATCAGCAGGTGGAACTCGCTGACGAATCAGATAGAGAGTATGCACACAGGTGGGCAGATATCAGTTGAGTTTTACTTAAAAACATTACTACAGTACAGTGAAAATCCTGAGAAAAAAAAATCTAAAACATATATATGACTTCATATATGACATTAAACAGCATGAAAGCCAATTTAAAAGATCTGTCAGCCTGCAGCATATCATAATTATTTATAGGGTTGTGAAAAAGGACCTTGTGGTTGTGACTGTAAAACAACTCACGAGGCAGGAAGTAGGTTTCTAATACGCTTGTTCTAAAAACATAATTTTCCACATTATTTGCACTGGTGTAAAATAAAAAATATTGACCTTTTAATTAATAACCTGCTTATGAAGCTGCTACCGTATTCCTATTTTATGCAAGTTTTATGAATTGCGTGTTAAAATCTTGAAATCGCTTATTTTTCATTTGACATTTATCACCGCTGCAGAGACCTACGTGGGATGTGTGGTTCCACGCAAGTCAGGAGGGTACGTGATGGGAGAAGGAACACGCTTCGCCGCTGTAGACTGGGAGAAGCGTACAATCACGACCGTCGCTAACGTGGACACGGGAAAGAGCAACACCCGCTTTAACGATGGGAAGGTGGATCCGGCCGGCAGGTTTTTCGCAGGTGTCTGTAGTCATACATTCATCTCCAGTAAACACTTTTTCAGGGTCATGGTCTGCAACCTAGAGTTATCAGACATGTTTTTTGAGAGATGGGAGGAAACCAGAGAACCTGGACGAATCCTGTGCAGACACAGAAAAACAAAACATTGACAGATTAATAAAAAAAATAGACATAAATTGAATACATAATAAATATTGACAGAATCCGAAGCACAGTGTTGCCCAATTTCGCTATTTTCAAACATATTCAAATGCTTTTTACACAACTTTTGCTAACGAGATGTCGTGAAATAGGCCTCCACACAATTTCTTTGAAGTGAAGATTCGTGGAAAAAGGTTGCGACGTGAAAATGTGGCTTTTCGTGCCCAATATAGTATATGTACGTGACAATCTGCTGGACGCATGAGGGCTCTGTTGAAAGAACGTTTAAGTACCGTACCCTTTTCACATACTCGAATAAGTGCACCATGTCACATTTCAGATCATACAACAAACTATTATTCTACCCTCTTATCACAAGTACACGTTGCCCCTTACTGCACTCAAAATTACCTATCACACACTTAATGTAAAGTGTACTCCAGCTTGCTGTTTGTTCAATCTCTCGCTAAATTAAGTGCACACTCCGGCGTGCCATTTCCTGTTACTCAGGCACCATGGCGGTTGAGGTGCGGCCGACTGAGCTGGAGAGGAAACAGGGCTCGCTGTACAGCCTGCACCCTGACCACTCCGTCGTCACACACTTCGATCAGGTGGACCTCTCCAACGGGTTGGACTGGTCTCCGGATCATCGCTTCTTCTACTACGTAGACAGTCTGATGTACATGGTGGAGGCTTTTGATTATGATATACACACTGGACAATTAGGTGAGTTAGAAGTGGTGACGTATGGCAAGAAATTAGGATTAGGATTGGGTGAGAATGCTTTTTGCATCCTTAAAACTGAGGACTAGAAACGTATAAGGAAAATGCATAGATATGAAGAAAAAGGTCTTCAGATTGGCTGAGGTGCAACCTACCTTATTCAGGGACAAACAGTGACAGAAAATGATCCTTTAAATGAATAATCATACAGCTGGCAAAAGGTAGTTTATATAATACACAATTAAAAGTAATTTTTATTTTTTTTAGATTGAAGTTTATTGTCCTTATCTTGGACAACATAATACTGGTTCTAACTGTCACTTTTTTTTACTTATTTAAATTATGGATATATAATAATAATAATAATTATTATTATTATTAATAATAATATGTATTATCGTTAATAATAATGATTATTATTAACGATAATAATATGTATTATTATTAACGATAATAATAATAAATATTATCGTTAATAATAATTATTATCGTTAATATTAATATTTAGCATTAATAATAATAAATATTATTAATTATTATTATTAATAATTATTATTTTCAGTTATAATAATAATAATTATTATTATTATTATTAATTATTTTTATTTTTATTAATAATAATAATAATTATTATTAATACTAATACTAATAATAATAATAATAATTATTATTATTATTATTATTATTTTTAGGATGTTTACATCAGCAAATGCATATTCCTTCATGCTGACTTTTTCAGAAATGTATATAAAATTTGCAAAACATTCTAACAGCTTACAGTTTTGTGTGTGTGTGTGTGTGTGTGTGTGTGTGTGTGTGTGTGTGTGTGTTGGTCCAAAGCTAATCGCAGACCGGTGTACAGACTTGAGAAAGATGAAGGCGTCCCTGACGGCTTATGCATTGATGCAGAAGGTAAAATATGGCTGGCCTGCTACAACAGCGGACGAGTGCTGCGCATCGACCCTCAGACGGGTGTGTATACATCAATAACGACCGTTTCTGATATGCCACTGTTGCACTTTCGAGGTCTTCTCAAACATATTCCTGGTTGTAGGGACCAGGCTGCAGACAGTGAAGCTTCCCGTGGAGAAAATCACCTCCTGCTGCTTCGGAGGGAAAGACTACACTGATCTGTACGTCACCTCTGCTTATAAAGGCATGGACGAGGAATCACTCTCCAAACAGCCACAAGCTGGGTGCATTTTTAGGGTATGGGTCATGCTTTTCTGGGAGTTGCTGTTCCTCAGAAACCTTGATATGATGCATACATTTATTTAAAGACTCCAAATCCTGATTATTTCACTTTCTGTATAGTAATGCGTCCATCATGCGTTTTAAATCCTTGCCTTGAAATAAAGCCAATGCGTATAACAGTGTATAACATACATTTTAAAGTAGCGATGGAACGATGTTTGGTTATTAATATACATATGTTATAGTTTTTAATATGAGTTTTGTTTTTGATGTTTTTTTTGTCTTCAGGTCACTGGTTTAGGAGTAAAGGGAATTCCTCCATATTCATTCTCTGGCTGAAAACTCCAGAACATCTTTGGATTTATACGAGGACTGTACTATTAATTACATATTGATCTACTAACGATCTGAAATCATGAGGTTTTATTGTTCAACTAAAACGTAATATCCAACGTCGTCACATTTCTGTTGAATTAAAGCCTTCGTGAATGAATCGGGAAAAAAAACGTACACAAATTCAGAAAATAATTTGTAAACAATAATAATATATTTAGCGAATGCATTGATCATTCACAAGCTTTATAGTACTGTTTTTTCTCATGGCAACAAAAAAAAAAAAGTGGTTATCAGAATTAATATGTGAAATCATAGATGTTTAAATGACTAATATAATATAATCACAATCACAATATAAAAAATATAATCACAATTTTCATCAGTCATACATCTTTAGTAAGATGGGGTTTTTTTGGTCTGTGGTGATGATGATGATGATGATGATAGGGAATGTAACACCAGTGTACACGTTAGGAATCATTGGCTATTTCGGGTCCAATTACAGGCATGATCTCCACAAGGGGATGGTAGGAAACCGAGGAACCCAGAAGAAATCATGAACCATCAGGAGAACATGCCCAGAGTCTATCCCGAGTTCAGGAACAAACCTGTGAGGCTGGACCCCTCAGAATCACCATGTCTTGTACATTTTGAGTGAAATAACACACGATCTCTCTTTCTTTCTGACCCTTTCTACCATCTCTGAGCTTCTTCATGCTGGAGATGTTGCAACAGGACTCAATAAAAACAAGATCCTAGTGTTTTCGTCTTTGTTTTGTGTGCCTCGTGCGAGTATTTACCGCATTCATTCATAATTTAGGACGATTTTATCCTACTCGAGGTTGCTTTAGTTTGAATTTAGTCATTTATGGAATAGAAAAGCAGATGAATACACTTTCTTTCTGAAGATCACCCAATCAAACACACACTCTATACTCAAACTTCTGCAGTGCGTGTTCGAGGAAGTAAAAGTTCATGTGACCGCTGCTGTTTCTGCTTCCTTCATCCGGGTATCTCACACACACACACACACACACACACTTTCTCTTTCGGAAGGAAACATTTCATCAAAGTGTCTCCTTGACAATGCAAACCTCAGCTTCTGATTTATTCAAACGTTATTTGATAAGTGAATTGATGCTTGAAGGTTCCAGATGGGTTCCAGATGTGCAGACTGGATGTCTCAACTTCCTCTTGAGCTTATCGATGTTCCTCTGTGTGATCTTGCGATACCCGGTATGGGACACATCATCATGATCCATCATAATCCTGGGAATTAATTGTTCACTGGTTTTCGAACATGAACATGTTTTCATGCAGGTAGTCACGATACCATGACCTACTGTCTGGACCAGCACAGTCCAGTCCTGCTTTCAGAACCCCGGATACTGACCTTACTGGACCAGATGGTACCATGTATCATCCGGCCATGTATAAAGAAGTGGGCAACCACACAGGTAACGTGTGTACACTTTAAGATGAAAACACTGGGATTGTTTACATGTATAATTAATTATACATCACTGGACCTTAAGGACAAAGTTTGACTCTAAGAGCTGATTTATTTAAACACCATGTAAGACACACGAAATGGACAGAACTTGGTGGACACCTGTGTCATCCTTCAACAGCACAAAAGTGTTTATTGGGATTGAGAAGGTGCAGGACACCAGTTTTTCCACTCCAACGTTCACACACCATGATGTCATGGAGTTTGATTTGTGTGTCGAAGCATTGCCATGCTAGAACATTGAACCACTAAACTCCACTTAAGGGAAATTGTAAAATTAGTATATTAGATTGAAAACACACCTCATTTATGCAATACTGTTACTTCGTGGAAATACATTGTGGAAGAACCACATGTGGGTGTGAAGATTAGATGCCGACACACTATTATCATAGCAGTTTAGTGTATATACTAAACATGCAAAAGATGGGATCACCTCAACGACAATGAAAACAAAATAAGCACTTTTTCTTCTGGGTTTTTTCCAGGAGATGTCAGTTTCCAGTCAGCTGGAGTCAGGAATCCGATTTCTCGACCTCCGGATCGCTCACAAGAAAAAAGATTCAAACTGGACTTATTATTTTGCGCATGGATTATACTCTCTACTTACTGTGAAGGTGAATCTCACCCAGATACAGTGTATACAGTGTATGGTACTGCACCTCAACAATGAGAACAGAGAATGATCAAATCTGATTGGCCAGAAGGTGTAGATTCATGTATTATAAAAGCCTGTAGCTCTGATTGAAAGGGAAATTGTATATTTGGATCAATCACGTTTTTTGTGAGACTTTTGGTCTCAGTGTTTTGTTACTAAACAGTAGTATAAAAAGCGGCATTTTATATTTTTAGGATTGAGGAGTTTGTGTTTTATTACAACAAGCTGCATTATGGTGTATAGTTACTGCTTGCAGCTGTAACCCAAAGATAACATGAACCAACATGTTTAGCTGACATTCCACAACATTAACCAGAAATGAACGAAAAGTTGCCATTTTTCTCGTTTTATTAATGATATCATTTATATCGTTATATTATACAGTCACAGCATACTTCATGCTTCATACCCAAATCCCTGATGCATTATATTTTTTTGCAGGAGGTGCTCAGTGATGTTATGGACTGGTTAGAGCTTCACGCTAATGAAGTCGTGATCATTGCTCTGTCTGCTTTCGATGATATGAACCCTGTACAGCACAGCGACCTCATTGATTTTTTGATACTACTCTTTGGCAATAAACTCTGCCCGAAATCAGTAAGCAGCTGCTTTTTCTAAAAAAATAAAGTACTAAAATGTGTCAATTTCCTCACTTAGTGGTGTGTTGTGTCTTAGGAAATGCCTTCTCTGAGAACATGCTGGACTCATGGTTATCAGGTGATTCTTTCCTACGCTGATCCATCTGGGACTGAGCACAAGGAACTTTGGCCACAGTGGGATTACTGGTGGGCCAATGAGTCAGACCCAAACTTAGTCATTTCCTATCTGGAGCAAAAGAAGACGATAGGAAGACCAGGTAAGAGATTTTTTTTCATGTTTATTTGATATAAATCTAAATTAAAGCACCACATCCGATATGCATTCGAAGAAGCAGGTAGTATTAGTAACACAATGTTGCTCTATATAGCTATAGCTTACATTTGTCCAAAACTTTTGCACTTTTAATGTAAAATATGATGCAGTAACTGTTGCTATTTTGTAAATATAATTTTTTTGTCTATAAGCCTCGACTTTACTAAAAGTGTACATTCTAAACATGTCTTTTCATGTCTTATGTGCAGACGGTTTCTTCATGGCTGGTCTAAACCTCACTGAGGACACCAGGTACGTCCTCACTCATCTCACACGGTCTATGAAGAGCATGACACTCCAGGCTTACACTGTGCTAATGGACTGGGTCAGAAAGCAGCACCCCGGCTCCCGGAAAACATGCCTCAATATCATCTGCGCGGACTTTGTCGGGATTTCAAGAAACGAGTTCTGTGAGGTTGTTATTGGACTCAATACAGATCGCAGAATAGTGAAAGATGGAGAGGGAGAGAACAACGAAGTGTTTTTACATAAATATTTTGTCCTTTAGGGTTTAGTGCTTTCTGAAAATGCCGGTTCGGGTTTACAGTATAGTGTTTATCTACGTGGTTGACGTTGTTAAGCCAAAAAATAATAATGATCTGGACATTTTAATAGATCTATTATAAAAGATGTCTGAATATTTCAATTCAATGCAGTGATGGTAAAATGATATGACCTAGAGGTGAAATGTAAATCACTTTTCCATCTGAATATATTTGACAGGTTTGGATGGTTTTATGATATTATTCACTCGAGGAACGTGTCAGTTTAAGGAAATAAAACCTGGAAATTAAATCTCTCTGTTGCTTTTGTAATAAAATCATAAATTCCGATTTTTTTGATGAACAGTTCTTTCTTGATAATCCTATTTCCTTGATTTTTTTTTTTTTTTAAGAGGAGTTTATCATTCTTTTGCTTTGTTCATCCTATGGATTAAATTGATTTCATATATGTGTCAAAATGTAAATGGTTGAATGTTTGCTGAAATATTAATAGAGAGCTCCCTTTCTAATGTAAATGTTCTCTAATAGATTTTCCATGTCCAGCATTTGACCATTTGAAATCTCCAGGTCTTTTACATCTCCTGTTCCACCACTTTATGAATTTCAGGGCTCTGTGCAAACTAACAAATGAAAATTAAAACTGCAGTAGGTAAAATGAACTGTATTAATGATAAAAGGAAAGATTTATTGTAAGAACAGGAAACCGCTGCTTTCTTGGGCATGATTTTCTTGCTGTATATTAAACTCTAGAAGTTTCTAGACGCATCCTGACCCAAGCTACACTAGATTTTTCAAGCTGGATTCAAGACTTTCTCTCTCCCACTTTATCTCATATTCCTATCTCTTCCTAATAAATAGATGATTTAGGGATTCGCAGGCAGCCAGTTGAGCCTGCGCTGCTCCGACTGCATTAAGCTTAGGGCCACAAAGAAGACAGATGGCTGAGGAGAGCCAGGGGGGATCTCATTACACGATCTTATTAAGATGCTCCAGAGACAAGCAGGTAGAGACCAAGCCAGAGTTAGCAAGCTAGAGTTTCCCACCTCTTCCTGTTTGCACTTCTTATATATAGAAAGCCTGGAATTTTTGAATGATCACAGAGAAATAGGAAGAGGAGGACGAGCTTTTCATAGAGTGGCCTGCTTAAGAAGGAGAGCAGGAGATCACAGACGATGAGGACGAGGAAAAGGAGACGGAGAGAAAAAGCAAGTTGGGTCTCCCCAGGCCATGTGTTTCTCTGGCCAATCACAGAGCTTCTCTTCCATGTTCTGTTAGTAGCACTATCTCAGGTCTCTCAGAGACCTGCACATGGCCACCATGGCTCCAAACCTAGTCGTCATGAGGAACCAGCTCCAAGGTGATGATACTTGGTCTCAGCACAACCAAGACAAGAATGAGGCGAAAGAACCTAAAAGTGTCAGCCACCCACAACTTACCTCATGCCCCAGAAATGCGAGGACGCTTCAGGGGTCACAACATTTTATCGCTAGTTAGTCATCTGTGTGTATGAAACAGAGGAGCTTGTTAAAGATGAATTTCTATTGTAGCAGGTCGAACGTATGAAAAGTGATCAGTTATTGTGAGACGTGAGAATTGATCTTAATGAATCTTGCTGCTGTAAACATATTTAAAGAACAATAGATCATATGGGTATAAAAATGCAGTGCAAAGTAATGTTGTGTTGTTTATTAGAAGGTAGAATAATATATTGAGCAGTTTCACCAACAGTCAAAGAAAAACAATTAAGTTCCTAATTAAGAATTTCACTCAAGTATGTTGTTCTTTTAACCGACTGGAAAAAGGGAACTCCCTTCATTAAGCTCTACAGGTGTTCTACTGATGAAAAATATATATGTAGTGTTTTTCTATATGCGAAATATAGGAGTGTAAACTTGACCAGCTTTCGGAAGATGTATTGAGTGATGTGTGTGTGTGTGTGTGTGTGTGTGTGCGTGCTAGTGTCTGTTGCATAATTGTATAGATGATAAATGTGAGGTGTATTTCATTGTGTACAAGAGAGCATATAAAGATACAAATACAAATAATACAAATAATATTCAGATATATTCTAATACTGTGTGTTTATAACCCTACACTACACATGCAAACGTGAAATACACATTTTAGAGCTTGTTTTACGTTAATATTCATTTTTATATTTCGAATTATAACAAATGTATGTTAAAAAGGATTCCCATTCAGTTGTATTTCCACGCTTTACCACTAAAGGCAGACATACAGTTTACCAATTATGATAAATTACCTATGACATCATTCATATTTTGAACTAAAATTGATATAAAAACACGGATCCTAATATTATGTTGATTAATGAATTACAATTAGAATTGTGTTGATAAATTAATTACAATTAGAATTGTGCTGATTAATGAATTTAGAACTGCGTTCTGAACGTTGCAGAAAGGGGCGCGCGCGCCACGCGGGTGGTGCTTAGTGACGTCACTCGGGGCGCTGCTGAGGCGACAGGCGGAAGTACTGTCACGTTCACCTGTTGTTACTCGTGCAAACAGGAAGAAGGGAAACTCGGTCAGAGTTTCAGACCGCAGGAGATCACATTGAAACTCCATATAAAGGGTCATTTCTTTCTGAAAGTGATGGATAAACTAAAGAAAGTTCTGAGCGGTCAGGACGGAAATGACGACCTCAACGTGCTCCAGGTATCAATTCGTTTCATTTCGTTTTAATTCGTTTTATTCCACACCTCGTCTCACTCACCAAGTGCTGCTTGCTAGTTTGATTTAATTAGTAACTTAATGTCATTCTGAGTTGTATTTATAAAACACTTTGCAGTAATAGTGTGTGCACAAATGACCTCTACACTATAATAATATTTTATACTAGTTTATTAAATCATTCATTAATAATCATGTGTCCCTGATTAGATTACATTTGCATTTAATTTATGAATTTAGTTTTTTTAATTCCTTTTGATATAATTGTATTTATTGTACCTTCATTTTTTTTCCCCCCAGTTATTGATGTATTACTACTGCAAATTTTCACGAGTCATTAAAATTGTAAACGTATTAAAAGTTTAATTGCGATATGGAATGAGGCCCTGTAGTTGCTCTATGAAAATTTAATCATAGTAGGTATATACTATATACAAACTAAGGTTTGTGGACAACTCAATATAAGATTGGTGTGTTTTGAGCATCAGACAGACAGACAGATAGATGGATGGATGGATGGATGGATAGATAGAACTTTATTGTCATTGCATTACACAGCAACGAAATGCAGTTTCGCATCTACCAGAAGTGCAAAATGAAGCAATAGTGGAGATAAATATGTAGCATATTTACAGCACGTGATATAAATATATGTAAACATATGTACAGTGAATAAATATAAAGGCTATAGCAGAGACGTGTGGACATCGTTGAGAAGTACAGGTAACTGTTCTAAGGCTATGGCATTGAAGAGGAAATGTGCAGAAGTGGAAGGTCCTGTTACAACAACCGCCACTCTTCTGGGAAGATGTTCCACTAGATTTTTTTGGAGTGAGCTTGTGGAGATTTATTCAGCCACGAAGGTGTTAGTAAAGTCAGGTACTGTTGTACGTTCAGTTGGGTTAAGGTCAGAGCTCTATAGCAGGAGATCTTCCACTCTAACACGTGTAAAGCATATCTTCATGGAGCTGGATATGTGCTGCACAGGTTTAGGTTTCCTAGCTCAAGAGAATGAAAACATTCATGCTACAACATCCAAATATCCTTTACAATTTGGATTCTACAGTTTGGGAAAGAAGCACATATGGCTGGAAAATCTCAGTAAATATATATAGTATGTTCTGTATATGTTCTGTATGTTTTTGAATATATCTTTATACGGTTCTTGTTGTTCTTCAGTCAGTAGATGATGCGACCACTCTGAACTGGGGAACGCGTGTCAAAGCATTTATCGGCTGCTTTGTCTTGGGAGTCACCTTTTCAATCCTGGTAAGTTATTTTAGAGTCTAATGTTGTTTCACATGGTTTACGGCATGGGGCAGAGGCTGTCAACTCGCAGTCCTAAGAGAAGTGTTTAATTGAGCACGTAGAAGAACATGACTACACTACAGTGAGAGAGTTTAGAACAGGTATCTCATGTGTTCAGTAACTGTGGCTGTAGTGAAAAAGTGGTAGTGTGAACCAAAACGCCAACACGACCGCTTCGATTCGAATCATTAAATGGAAAGCGAATAAATTTGGATCAAGTTTTTATTGTTTTTTGGACTCTGTAATAAAGAAATAATCAAATATAGAAAATTGTCCATACAGTTAACACGCACTATATACACATAACGAGTGTATACTACATGTTACTACTTCTCTTGTGATTACTCACTGTGTATAACTTCATCTGTGAAATGAATCCGTGTCATATCCAGGGATCGTGTTTGCTCTGGGTCCCGAAAAGAGGACTGATCTTGTTCGCCGTTTTCTACACCTTCGGCAACGTCGCATCTCTTCTAAGGTGAGATCAACAGCTCCATTAGAGGATGTAAATATTAAATACCGGATGTGTTTTGAGACCCGGCTTGAAGTAAAGAAGTGTTTTTTTTTTTTTTGCTTGCGTTTGTAGTACAATGTTCTTGATGGGTCCGCTGAAGCAGCTGAAGAGGATGTGTGACAAGACAAGAGCGCTGGCGACGGCCATCATGATCGTGAGTAAACACACACACACACACACACACACACACACACACATACACATATCCTCTGTCTGTTTAAAGGCCAATTCTGCACAAAAGTATTGTCAATGGTTTTTGCTTCTTGTACAGTGTATAAGGAAATAATTTTTTTTTTTTTTTTTTTTTG
>JAAIIK010000044.1:1105481-1129274 GCA_014706435.1 Silurus glanis | reverse complement strand
TATATATATATATATATATATATATATATATATATATATATATATGTGTGTGTGTGTGTATATGTATATGTATGTGTATTTCTTTTTTGT
This sequence comes from Silurus glanis, assembly GCA_014706435.1. Taxonomy (NCBI): domain Eukaryota; kingdom Metazoa; phylum Chordata; class Actinopteri; order Siluriformes; family Siluridae; genus Silurus; species Silurus glanis. The sequence continues at coordinate 1,129,184 of JAAIIK010000044.1, read as the reverse complement.
ATATTGATATTTTACAATTTGGGCATTTTCTGATATCAATTTCTTCATTAATCATGCAATAATAATATTATTTGTATGTATCACAGTCCCAGAATTTCCGTAGGCCTAATTTTTGAAGCGTTCACATCACCACAATTTCAGTAAACAGATCATTATAATTATTAATGTTATTATTATTAATAATAATAATATATAAGATCACATGAAATTCTTTTAGTCAGACGTGACCTCAGGAAAACAGGTGCCTCCTGAAAATCCTGCCTACGTAAACAAGTTCATTCGTGTTTGCGTCATATAGTGATTTTTTTCACCCCCCGATTATGAGCACATACCGAACTCTGATGATGACGACATATTAGATTTGGGAAATGAGCTAACACCCTGTGCTCTGTGTCGTTCCCCCCCTCAGTGGCATAACAAAGGCCTCGTCGTGCTCTTCTGCATCCTCCAGTTCCTGGCTTTAACTTGGTGAGTGGACCACTTACTCAATTCACAGTCGGCGCGTTGATCAAAAACGTTCAGCATAAACGTGTGACATTTTCCTGACTGTTGACTTGGACGAAGCACAGATGCTGGCGTCCTCTTTTCTGGCAGCAAAATGAAATTATTAAATTTTTTTTTTTATGGAAAAAAAAAAAAAGCCAATTATTTCCCCAGCATGCTGCCAGGTTCATTTGTGTGAGTGTGTTGTAGGCTTTCTGCTTCCCAACAGCTTCCTGTTCGTTTAAGGTTTTAGCACTGAAAAACGATAGAAGAGAGAAATTTGCTATATTTTACATAATGCAGTAACATGGACGGCTGTCATTCAAATCATATTATTATTATTATTATTATTATTATTATTATTATTATTATTATTATATTGTTTCTATTTAATGTGCTGGTTGTCTGAAGGGTCGGTGCTTTGTAATACACTTACAGATCTATACACTTTTCGTGCTTCTTAATAACATGACGAGTTGCACTTTTTGTCTTGTCAAGTTAATGATAGCAACTTTTAAGAAACCTCGAAATGGATAAAATGTAGATGTTTTATAACTTGTGATCACTCGGCAAATCGCTGGTCTGCAACAGAATTTAAACACTTCTGCCTATTCTGTTGTTTTTTTTTTCCCCCCCTATAACAGCACACGACTAAAGTTTTGTTATAAAGCACTAATTATTCTTACCCTTTTCTGTTACAGGTACAGCTTGTCATATATTCCATTCGCAAGGTGAGTTTTAATCATCTGTACTCATCCTTTTTTGCATTTATTGTTTGAGGTCGACCCAATTAATCGGTTTTCACCCATAGTCGATTGCTGAAACAATTGGCAATCCATGCCGATAGTTTTTTCGGGTTGCGTTATGCAAAAGCGGCCTCTAGTGGCAAATCACTGACGCTACGTCCTGTTTATTAGAAGTGTCCTTTTTTTTTTACATTTTGAATGTGACTTTTTATATATTTAGAGTGTTACTTTTTGTCTCAGTTTAAATGCATTGCTTTTATTTACGTGAATAATCATTAATATAATTATTATATTATATTTTTCATTTAGCAGATTTTCATGATTCAGTACTGTATTTTATTTTTGTAATAATGTTCAGTATTGTATTTACATGGAGTGTTATATATATTTTTTCCAGTATCCGTTTTAAAAACGGTTGATTAATTAGTTATCGGCAAGTGAGATCCAACCTAGGTATCGGTATCGCTGAATTCCAAATCGGGTAAAATCGGTCGACCTCTGGATTCTACACTTCATACATGTCCAGCGAATTTTCATTAACAGCGTTGTCGTGTAAATCCAATCATTTTGAGGTGTCGAGTTAAAAAGACGTCTTGTAGAAAAAGAAACTCGTAAGACGTCTATCTTTAAGTCGGTACTCTACAGTTTTTTCCCGTTTCTAAACGACCTTCTGAACAGCGTTAAAGCTGTAAAAGCGGTTCTTCCGCCGCCACTGATTCAAATGGGCCCAGAGTCAAAGGTTCCATTGATTTGTGGCTCTCACTCAAGTGACCAAAACAGACTTTTCACACTTCTGCTTTTTTGGCTGCAGCCGACTGTTTACTGATTTGTGTTTGTTTTAATGCAGGGACGCGCTGATTAAGATGTTCTCCATGTGTTTGAAGTGATGTGTAGTGGCGTGTGGAGCTCGGACCTCTCTCGCCTCGCCGTTCTCTCGCTCCCCTCTCTTTTCCTCCCTTCTCTCTCTCTCCCTCTCTCAGTGCCCGATCTCGCTTCAGCTCTGCTGCACCCTGAGCACCCGCTGCTAGTGCCCACTCGAGCGCCCACTCTCCTACCTGGCACACACACACACACACACACACATTGCAGGTGTGCGTTTCCTCTCCTGATGTCTGGGTGCTCTCCAGGAATGTGTTTGAATACACATATTCTCTTTTACATGGCAGTGAAGGATTTGGACGTAAATAGCGTACGACTCAATGGTGCATTAGGAAAAGATTTATAATGAAAAAAGAATAACCATTTAATATCATATTAATGAGGACTGGTTTGACATTACATTGAAAGCTGAAAGTTATGAAAGTTGACAAGAAGCAAAAAGTCATTCCAGATGATTTCAAAAAATATCCAATATTGACTATTGCACCTTTAACTAGTGATGCGTTCAGTCAAAAATTATTGCACTTCTGTAGGACAACAAGATGCCTTTAGAGTTTTACATATAATATAAGGAAACGCTGTAATAATAATACTACTAATAATATATTTAATTTATATTGCGCCTTTGTAACCAGACACATGACTTTTAGTCTATTTTGCTTTTTTGTCATTTGGTAATTTTTTTTAAAACAAAAGAAACATTAACTAGTTTTAGTTCTTTAAATTAGATTGGATTAGATTAGATTATTTAGAGTCCCGGATCGAATTATGATTTAAAAAAATCTGAATACTAGAGACTATACTTGAACATCTTTAACCCTTCAGTAATTAGGATGTAAAACTTTTTTGCCGTTTTGTGTCATTTTTTTTTGTTACTAAAGATATTTTTGTCATTTCTGTTTACAAAACAAAATTTGGCTCATTCTATTTCTTGGTCTTATACATTTCCACAATTTTTTTTTCTTTTCCCACTTAAGTCTTTCCATAGCAGAGTTTCAGACTGTCGTGAAAAGCGACGGTCAGCGTTTCCTATGTGTGTGTGCTACAAATCATAAAAGCAAAACCAAACCAAACAAAACGTAGGCCTGTCTTGTAAAAGGTAACGCACAAAAACAGTTGTCGTTCTGATTGAAATGAATGATATATTGCAATTTCAGAAGATGTGACTCATTAACTGAGCAAGGTCTAAGTTTTCAGGATAAACAGTATGATTTTTTTCAGCACTATCAGCTTTGGTATATTTTTGTAATTGTTTCTAGACCTTTCAGGTTTGTTTTGTGGAAGAGTTTCTGGGTTTTTCACTGGTTTCAGATTATCTTGTGTAAAAGCTTGTACTTTGCATCATTTTATTTAATAAGTACTGTAAATTGAAGCTCTTTTTTTCTGTGCTGTATGATACTATTCCCTCTATTGTATATGTGTAATGAGTCTGATGTTATAACTTGCAGCCTTTATGAACAAATAAAACTAAATCGAATTGAAATCTTAATTTAAGTCTGAATGCATTTCTCCCACTTTTTCTCATTTTACTTGTAAAACAAAAAAAAATCCTTACAGTTATCTCAAAGTCATGCATATAAAGCGCTCTGTTGGATTCTCGTCTGATCTCCATCATTACTTGCAAATGAAGAGCTTGTGATCATCCCCCCTGCGTTTCCAGTGTTTTCCCCTCGGTTGTGCATTACGCACGAGGCTCCGTTTAACGAGACCTTTCGCGTGCGTGAAGTCGGTAATCCTGTAAATCTCCGCGCGACAGCTGCGGGATCGGATTTCCAGCCTCCTCCTCCTCCTCATCCTCCACCTCCTACTCCTGGAACATCGTCTGCTTTTCGGCTTTCGGGGTCTCAGGTTCGGCTGAAGACCAGAGGTGCGGTGACCATGCGTACAAAAACCCCACGCGTCAATCAATAACGCAGAAAGCCTTAAATCTCACGTGTACGTGTACTTTTCTCCCCCCCCATACATGTTCTTTTTTTCGCTTGGGGATTCCGTGCAAGATTGTGCTGATATTTATATTTAGTTTGCAATTTTGTTGCTTCTGGAGATACATGACGCCATTGCGCGCGAGCCAGAAAAGATTTTCATGCTATAAAGCTCCAATCCTTTAGAAAACAAAAGCATAATAACTTCATAACGATATTTTAATTAGTCTCCTGTGCACGTGCATGATTACCATTTTGCATAGGTTTTGTTCATTAAAAAAATGGGGTTCTGTGTTTTTTTTTTTTTTCCATTGTCGGCTCTTTTCACAAGACAGTATCATGTACCTTTTCACTATAACTGAACTTCACTTAATAGATCCTCGAGGCAAAAAGGAACAAAGACAAAGTGCACTTCATTTTCTTAGAATATGCACAGAAATATTCTGTCATACAGCATTTCCTCTATTTTTCATTCAATTGTAAAGTTTGAACGATCATAATATTGTATTTTTTTATAAATACAATTATAAAGACTAATATCATTTGCAGTATATTTTATATACATTAAATACTTTATAGAAATATATTCTATAATGAAAGTTTCCCTCGTCCAGGAGTTGCTTTGGTGTGCGCTTTTTGTGCACGTGAGAATGTGGTGCATCTGTGCGCATTTTACGCAAAGCGCGTGCTGTGCGTCACCGTGCAGGACTCCTGTCCACACTCACGAGCTTCTGGAAAAAAAAAAAAAAAAAAACTAAGAACGTGTCCAAAAGTGTTTGGACTCCTTGTGCATCAGGAACACAAATCGGAATGTCTTTAAATTAAATCGCTCTAACGAAATCATGAATCCAGAATCGGAAAGAAATCCATAATAAATGATTTAATATTGACTTGGATTTAAACAACAACGCATAAAAAAATCATTTATAAACCTGCGTGAACATGAGAAGCTCGTGAGAACCACGGATCATTGTACAATCTAATGTTTAGATGTTTATCTGATGGGAAATTGTTTTGGACTTGTGCATTTCAGTACAAATGTAACTGCAGACTATGAAATACAACACAAATCAGATCGTCACAAATCGGTTCGTGTCGCAGTCTGAAGTCTGAACCTCGAAATGAAGGAGTCGCTTAATTAGTCCCGACCCACGTGACTGCGGGGGGTCTTAACTCGCGCGCTGTCCTGAGGATTCAGGTGGGTTTCGGGTGCATCAGCTCAGGTGAACAGACTGAAGCACGGACACTGGGGGGGAAAAAAGTTTGCATCCAAAAATTATTAATTATTACTTACTTTTTTTTAAACTTAATTTCCAGCTCCTTTTTTTTCTTTTTACCGTGCACTTCTTTTTTCTTTTTCTCCTCCGCCGACAAGCAGAAGACCCCCTTGGTTCTTTTTCTTTTCTCAAAGTACAGGGAGTCTGATTCGGCTGAAGGCTCATGAAGGCTGAAAGCGACGCGGGGAACAGCGGCGGCGGTGCGGGTGGCGGTGGCGGCGGCGGCGGCTCGGGCGCGTGCTGCGTAAACCGGCTGCTGCGCGCGGTGGAGAGCGAGCTGCGCGCTGGACGCGAGAAGGGAGACCCCACGGAGAAGCAGCTGCGCGTGAGCCTCGAGGACGCCGAGCTGTGGCGCAAGTTCCGCGAAGTCACCAACGAGATGATCGTCACCAAGAACGGCAGGTGCGTTTTACCGGCAAACAAACAAACAAACCAAAACAAAATTTGACATTAAAGTAAAATAAAAAAATACGTGCACGATGCATGTTTTTATTTTTTATGAATCCAATAATTAAATTGAATAAATGAAATTTTAATAGAATTGAATAAAATAGAATTAAAACCGAATGCACACCTTTTTTCAAGATTTGAACTAAAATCCAATCAACTGCATTGATTTAGAATAAATACAGGTATTTGGTTATAACGTAAAAAAAAATGTTTATTTTTTTATATTTGATATTGATTTTCAAAACAAAAATTTTTTTCTTTTTCTTTATAATAATAATAATAATAATAATAATAATAATAATAATAACAACAATAATAATAATAATAATAATAATAATAATAATAAACACACAATTGGTTTAGAAATCTAAATGTTAAGCTTTACACACTATTTCATACAAGATTCCAAATGATCCACTAATAAATAGACAATCACAAATAACACGGAAAATTGATTTAAAAAAATTATAAACACTTTATGCACTCATCTGTGCGTCTCTCTCTCTCTCTCTCTCTCTCTCTCTCCCTCTGTCTCTCTGGATCTAAATCAATTAAGCTATTTGTTATTGCAGTTATTGGCCCGCTTTATTGGAACGGCCAGTTTAATTTATTTGGATGGGTTTGTTGTTGTATTGTGGAGCTGAAGGGTGTCTTGACCATCTCACTCTGTAGTTACAGGTCACCACTGCAGGTGGGTGTCTTTCCATTTACATGTTTCCCAATAGCCCCACTTAAAGGCATTTTTGTCCAAAAAACAATCATGCAAAAAAAAAAAAAAAAAAAAAAGTGGGCAAAATGACCAGTTTGCAAAGCTCTCATGAAGTTTATGCACATTACTGTGATTGCTGTTTTGTGGATCAGGTGCTGAATAGATGAGATGATGTTTTGTGCTTTGTTTGAGTTTTTGGCAAGTGTGTATGTTTGTGTATGTTCGTGACAATAGTTGGGCCACATACATTCCCACACCCACACTAAATGTCCTCTGGACTTTCCACAGGAGGATGTTCCCGGTCCTGAAGGTGAGCGTGTCTGGTTTGGATCCCAACGCCATGTACTCTTTCCTCCTCGACTTCAGTCCGGCTGACGGTCATCGCTGGAAGTACGTGAATGGCGAGTGGGTGCCTGCTGGCAAACCTGAACCCCACAGTCACAGCTGTGTGTACATCCACCCCGACTCTCCAAACTTTGGTGCGCACTGGATGAAGGCCCCGGTGTCATTCAGCAAAGTCAAACTGACCAACAAGCTCAACGGAGGTGGACAGGTTCTGTAAATACACGTTCCTTTCTGATTTATCTAATGGTCCAGCTCTGTGAAGTTCATCTAACAGTAGCACCAGTTCTATATAGGAAAGTCACACAATCCTCATGGAAATCTTAGGTTGTTATCTATCCACATACAGAGCACATGCCTTCATTCTTCCATTGTTTTTTTATATTACAATTTTTCCCCATTTTTTACTTTTTCTTACTTTAAATTTTTTTTTTCACACGTGATCTTGTTTCCCTTCATTATTTATTTATTTATATGCTAAATTACCTGATTTTTGTATGTAATTTCATTTCCACGTTTGATTTTCTCAAATGATTAATTTATTTTTTACAAATTTACGCCTGACCCCCAAATCTATTATCAAGTCTTTGTCTATTTCTTGTCAATTATTTATCTTAAGTGGTGCAGGAAGATTTCTAGAGTTGACAACATGCTGAATGTGCACTGAAGTGTTTCTTTTTTTGCCATTAGATGCTTCCTTTGTTTTAGGATACTTGTCCTGTTTTGGGCATTTTGCATTATTTGAGACTTGGAGACTTGTTTACGTGACTTCCCTTTTTTTTTTTTTTTTAACAAACAGTGCATCAAGCATCTTCATGAAGAAGTCGGTACACACTATGTACGGATCCCTGATTTCACGTTGTCTGCCTCGTTCTGTAATCTTAGCCAGACTCTCAGTCATCATTCTGCTCTTATGTCCATGCAGGAGCTTAGGAGCTTTTAGGAGCCTTGAGCTGCCTCTAATCATCCCGCCTGCTGCTGCGGGGAAATATCAAGTGTGCATTTATACAATTAGTGCTCTCCTCAGCGTCCACTTCACCTATGGAGCCCCTTTGTTCGGCAGGGACTGCATGTAAACAGGAATAAACAGCTCTTAATTGCCACTTTTCCCGTTTAATGCACTTCCTGCGGTTCAGACGGAGCGCGCTCTACTTCAGCCAGTCGTCGGAGGGCTTTCATTTGAGGTGCTCCAGCACGCTCCATTCGAGGATGACTCCTCTGCAAAATTATCAGCAGTATTAACATCATCTCCCCATCACCACCACCACCAGACCACCACCTCCTCCCAATATCAACCCCAACACCACCACCACCCCATTCTCTCCTCTCATCTCCTCTCCTCCGCTCCACTCCCTTTTCTCCGGCGTTTTTAAATGCAGTGTTGGCAGAGGAGAGGCCGCTGAGAGAGAGAGAGAGAGAGAGAGAGAGAACCGACTCTAAATGAAATAATTGCTGTGGTTAGTTGTACATTATGGTAATTACGTGTTTTTTCTATGCAAAATAAATGTAGCCATCAGTCCTTAGATGTGAGGCAAAAAAAAGAGAGGAAAAAAAGCACATCATCAGGTGTAGTGGAGAGAAAAACACACACAAAGCCCTTTCGCTGCCCTGCGGCCGTCCCAGTGAGTACGTGGCCCTCATGTGAAAGGTGAAGTAAAGCTGTCAATTACAATGAAAAACAGTTTGTGCACCATGTCGCTGGATATTTCATGGATATATCCCGGAATATTTTGTGGTGTTGTGCCCCAGGGTTCATCACGAGGCACAACGAAATCACACTACACATATCTATGGTAATGACAGTCTTGAATATGAAATGCACATGTTTGTATAACAGTTCTGGATTTTGATTCTGGACAGAAGGGTGTTGATTCATTTGATATATAAGAGCAGCTCTGAGAACGGAGCAGCTGCGGGGGGAAACAGATCACATTTAAAATGGGTTCATTGCAATATGACTTCACATATATTCCAGTTTCAGCTCATTCACAATGGATGATGGCCATTTTAAATATTCGAAAAAAAACAAACAAACAAAAAAACAATATAATGCATAAAAAAAAAAAAGCAAAGAAAAATCACTGTTTCCTTTAAGATGTTTGATAAACATTTATCCAGTGCCAATGCTTTATCTTTTCAATGCTCAACAACAAATTTTATTTCAAACTACTGTTTATTGCTACTATAATATAACACCAGACAGGAATTGCAGATGTTCTACAATGTTAAGGGCAACTAAACTATAAACAGTTTAAAATGCAACATCTTTCATACATGTAAAATGATCTTTTGCAGCAATTTTCTGTGGTATAAAAAAAGAACGAAATATTTTAGAATGTAGGGGGAAAAAAAACAGAAACCTATTCTATATCTGGTTGCATCACACACGTCTCCACGCCACAGATTATTTTCCTATATAACAGCACATCTAAGTGTTTTATTCCCTACTTAATTGTCCAATTATCTCATTATCTGTCTCTCTCTGTCTTTCTCTCTGTGCTATAGATCATGCTGAACTCTCTCCATAAGTACAAGCCACAGATCCACATTGTCCGTGTGGGAGGAAGCCATAGGATGGTGACCAACATCTCCTTCACTGACACTCAGTTCATTGCTGTTACAGCCTACCAGAATGAGGAAGTCAGTCTCTATCTATCTATCTATCTATCTATCTATCTATCTATCTATCTATCTATCTATCTATCAGATTTATATAATTGATTTGTTTTGCTTTTTTATGTATAGATTTACTTTATTTATAAATTTACTATATAATTTATTGTTATACATTTAAATAATTTCTAATTCATTTTAAATATATTTTATTTATTTATTTTTGTTTCCAAAAAGTGAAAAAATAAATGCTGTTTAATTCATTAACAGGACACCCATCAAAAATTCAAGGCAAAAAAATGCATCTACAGAAAAACAAACCAAAAAGGCCCATAATTATGGGCTTAGGTAGTAGGGTATACAAAGTTTTGCACTCGTGTATTTCTTTTATTATAGTAACTATCTACAGCCGAGCGCAAAAGTATAGTTCATGTATGGTGTTATTAGATTATAGAGAATATTTATATTTACATTTTAGAATTTCTCATTTTAGTTTTTAAATTTAGTTTGTAGGGTGTAAAAACGTTTGCACTCAATTGTTTTTATCTTGCGATCCAGAGTATTTTCATATGTAGCATTTTCACCCTGTTTATTACAGATAACCGCTCTGAAGATAAAATATAACCCCTTCGCTAAGGCCTTCCTGGATGCAAAGGAAAGGTAATTCCCCCCCCCCCCCCCTTGATTCCTATTTTATTCAACGATTAATCACCAATTTCATTCGATTGGATCCGTCTTTCCCGTCGTTCAATTCTCAATCAGTGCACCAAAATGTTGCAATCGTATCATAGCCGGCATTAGCACTAGTCAAGCTAGCAGAACTGTGCGAAATCAGCAGTGATTAGCGAGTAATTATTAATCGTTTACGCTGGGAATCGAGTGAGGGTATGAGTAAGGAGCTTGTTGGAGAGGCAGTGTGAAGTGAGGGTGAGACATTTGGAGCATGTATGATGAAGAATGTGTGAGTTGTAACACCCTGCTGATCATCAAAATTCCCCGGCTCTGATTAACTGCGTGCTAAACTCTCCGAGCGTCATCTCTAAATGAAGACAGTACCGATGAAGATGGCGGATAAATCACCAGTTGGTCCAGGAGATGGTATAGCAGATAGTATACGAATAGATTCAATATTTTATTTATTTATTTAATTAAAAAAAAAAAATAAAAAAAAAAATTCATCGTTTTGTCTGTTTACAAGTACATTTAACGCCTTCGTTTTCGTTTCTGGTTTAATGTTTAAAGTCTACTCACTCTGCAGGAACCATCCCAAGAACTTTCTAGAACCTCCTCCTGAGAATCAGCATGTCAGCATACCACATTGTATGTATCTTCAAACCCCAATGCACTCACTGTAGCAGCTTGAATGAATTTGTAGTCCAGGATCACTCCAGGAAGCTTATCTGACTTTTTTTTGGTTTCTAGGTGGCTGGTACATTTCGAACCCAGACTCCTTTTGTTCCTCAGGGAGCAGCAATTTCCCCTACACAGGTAGTTTGCCCCTGACCCCACACCATGGCTACAAACACTACTCCGGTCTGCATGGACATCGAGCCACTCCGTACCCACCTCCATATCTGCACCACCATCACCATCACCACCACCGTGGACACAATTCAGGTAGCACACAGGTTCACACGTGCAGACAAGTTGAAACAATTTTTTCATGAAATAACGTATCTTACTATCAATATATCTTACAGAGATACACTATATGGACAAAGGTTTATGGACACCTGACCACAAGATTCCTACTTTTTGAACATTCAGTCCCCATTTGCTTTTATAATGATCTCCACTCTTCTGGGAAGATGTTCCAATACATTTGGAGTGTGCTTATGGAGATTTGTTCTCATTCAGACACAAGGCTTATAGTAAAGTCAGGTCCTGATGCAGGTGAGTTGAAGAGTTCTGGGGTGCAATCAGCATTCCAATTCATCCCAAAGCTGTTCAACATGGTTAATGAGTTGTAGCTTCATGGAGCTGGCTTTGTGTGCAGGGGTATTGTCGTGTTGGGTCTCCTGGTTCAAGTAAAGGGAAAATCCAGTGCATCCAAAGACGTCCTTTACTATTGTGTGCCTCCAGCTTTGTGGAAACGGTTTGGGAAAGAACCACATATGGGTGGAATAATCAGGTGTCCCAATACTTTTGTACATATAGTGTAGTACAAGGATGCTAAATGAAAATAACGTTACCCAATAACTGTGTTTTGGGGCAAAAAAAAAAACTGGGCAACCCCCTGGGTAGAATGCTCCCCCATCTTTCTCTTTTAATTTTTCCTTCATGTTTTCTATTGTTGTTTACCCTTTTTTCTTTCCTGTTCTCGCTGTTTTATTCACCCTCTCTTCAGTTCTTTAACTTTTTCCTGTCCAAAATCTCTTCTTCTTCCTTATATTCTTTCACTCTTTCATTTTTGTCCTGATCTTTTCCAGATTCAACTTATTCATCCTTGTATCTTCCCTCCTTCTTTCATTTATTAATTATTTTCCCTCACTAGTTTGCAAGGTGTCCTTGTTGACGTATGGTACTGGTTTCATATCCGGTTTATTCATGGTAACAGGTAGAAATATATTTCATGCAACTGTGGCAAGTCCAACCCTCTTTCTCCTCCTCCTTCACTGCAACATGATTTAATTTTCCGGCTCTTTCCGTAGTCTCTCTGTCCGATGGTCTGAGTCCAGGTGCTCTGCAGGTGTTCTCAGGCCACGAGACCTGGACAGGTGTTTCTCCTCCTGGTCCTGCAACGATGCTGTCAGTTCCGTCTGGTACAAACTCACCTGGAGTCAGCAGGTCAGAACCGGTGCTGCAATTACACAATGACCTTCCACCCTAAGCTTCAACATTAATTACATGTTTACCACCATGCTGTATCCTGACCTCAGTGCTCTTGCTGCATATAATTAATCTGTCGCATTTGCGTGTCATTTTCTTTAAAATAATGTTTTCCCCCGTTCTCTCAGTCAGTACCCCTGCCTGTGGACAGTGAGTGGCTGTGGCGTGTCCTCCACTCCTCCAGGAGGTGCTCTGAGCTCCGCCCAGTGTCAGGAGGAGCGGCCTGATGCAGGCTCTACCTCCGCTTCACCATGCTCGCTCCTGCAAGGTCAAGGACCCACGAGGGCGGATGTAGTGTCAGAGCAAGCCAATCATACCAGGGTGGGCGGGGCTAGCTGGTCAGCAGGCTCCAACCATTCTTTTTAATTAGTGTAAAAGTTCGTGCAAACCAGCACGTGAGCTCTCAGCAGTTCAGAGTTCCTAATTGCCAAAAGATTGTGTGTATTTGAAGCATGTCGTTTAATAATTTCCTGTATGCTTGCTTTTCTGATGCACAGGTGCAGGAGCTCAGATTTACAGCTCTAAGTGTTAACTAAATCAACTCAGATGAATTCATGCAAGTCTTTAGACTTTCTACATTTAAAATAAAAATAAAAAAAAACAGGTCTAGTCAAGTCTGAGCATAAAAGCCCAGTGACGGTACAAAAACCAGATCAAAAAAATATTGCATCCTCAGCAGGAAAAAAAAAAAAGTTGTCCGCACACGAACAGTAAAAACGGCTTGGTTTTAGGCACAAATAAACCCAACGCTTTTGTCTAATGAAGACTACAAAGCAGAAAAAGATTTATGTCCGCCGTGGTTATGAGTCCTGGATCACAGAATTATTAATTCCAGCCAAAATCAAAAGTGGCTTCATCGGAAAACATCTAGAGAAATCTTGGAATTGAAATGAAGAAAAGGAATACGAACTACGAACCCACTACGGAGGTCAAAAACAGAACCCTATCCTTAATCCTAAAATACTTAAAATACTTTTAACCGATCTTTGCATATGAAATACGGATTAGCAAGTGAGACCGTTTCCTGTTCTTGCATTTTGATTTGTCAAACCACCGAGATTATGGTATGAAATAGTGGCAGTCGTTTTATATGTATTAAAAATTCTTGTGCTTACACTCGCTTCATGCTTGTACATATAGCAGTGACTAAAATTAGGCGTTTTCCCCTCTAGCACCAGACTAAACCAACAAACTCAAGTTGTATCTGCAAAAAGTCTGGACTTTTAAATCAGGGTTGCCATGTCTGCATAACATCAGCAGTCAATGGGTCATTAAAATCAATCAAAAACTAAAAGCATTTAATAAACCCTAAGCTATTTCGATAGTAATCTCTATTTAACATAGCAAGACACACTAATCTAAGGTTTGCAAAGCGACCGACTTGTGGATCTGGCAACCCTGGCTTCCCTTTAATGCTGTTTTGTAGCACGTTGGAGCATTTTAATCATCGCGCATTTAGGTGTGAAATGCATGTGTGTTCTGTGGCTTATTACTGTACTATTGTGAAGCAGCATAATTCTGTTTTTAGACTACAACACATTCAGCTGGGATGCTCTTTACTCTTTACTTTCCTCTATTCTAATCAGCGTATGTAACTATGTAACTACTGAATAATAAAATCACGGCTAACTGCGAACGAGTTTTGGCGCAATTGCCTTTTTCCCCCCCTTCTTTTACGCAAGTTCGGGGGACACTGCAAAGATCACGCACGTCCTCCCGAACCACAATTTCTGTGCGCCATTATGAAGGAATGGAGACGCGGACAATAAGGGAAGCATTCATGCATGATAAAATGAAACTTAGCCAGCGATTAGGACCCGGTGTAATTGCTATTTGGAGTAGTTATCAAATTAAGGCCCGTTCTGAGGTCTCTCTAGCGTGGCAGATCTTTAGAAGGCGTCGCGTACGCTAATTTATATCGTACTTTAACCCTACACACTCTCACACACACACACACACACACACACACACACACACAGCAGTCACATTTCGTCCAAAAAGCAGGTCTTATTTATGCGCTGCTGTAAAACAGTGCATAAAGAGATAATTATACCTCCATCATATTTTTCCTCTCTTGAAAATGTTATTTTAATCACGCGAGTGGAGTGGACCACTCTATTGTTTTCACATGTGTGTAATGAAATAATGACAGGAACCCTGTGAATAGGGCCTTGGCATGCGCCTGAAGCACTGTGGACATCGCTGACTCTCTCTCTCTCACACACACACACACACACACACACACACTCTTAAGCTTTAGAGAGGTTTGGAGCCAAGGTCCAGGATTCAATTATACACCTGAGATGGAGTGAGAGATGTGGGAATAACGGTGGGAAATGAATGTGATATCCTCTCTCTCTCCTCACAGGCTGCCATTAACTTTACTGAAAAATATTTAAATCTGTTTGTGCAAAATATATATATATATATATATATATATATATATATATATATATATATATTTAAATAAAAAATAAATAAATACAGGCTGCAAAACATTACTGAATTACTGAAAGCCTGCATATTCAAAGCCTGATCGTGATAATTATCCATTTAGAGAGACATTTAATGGTGTGGAACAACTCACCAGTCCATCTCCTGAAGTTAATAAGAATGAACAGTGAAAAGTCACTGTGGTGGACGACTCTTCCTGGAGACTCCTTTCATAAACAGTATTGAATTTTAGCCCCAGATTCTGCTCAATATTCAGCAGAAAAGCCCCTGTGGGTTAGTTTTTAATATTGAAACGGCAGAAACCACCAAAAAAAATGTATAACTGCTTTTGTACAAAATAAATCAGCATCATCTGATCAATGAAATAAGAAAAAAAACCACTACTGTGGTCTACAAAACTATAAATCACTTGGGATTATTAATCCACAGATTGTTTTGGAGTCTTTGTGATAAATGCTGTATAAAAAGTTGTGTCATTCAGGTACTTATTATAAATAATTGTCACCTGCCACCCAGATACAAAGTCTCAAACTCCATGTCGTAGTCATTCTCAGGAAGTGTCTCTGGACTGGAGAACTCATCTCCCAACCTTCTCCACCACGGCAGGTGCATGCTCCGAAGCAGGGCGTTGTGAACCTGCCGGGCACGCGTGGCAACCGGACCCGAGCGGCTGAGGAAGAGGCAGGAGTCTTCGTCACGCAAATCTTTTAACGACGGAGCGTCTGAGAGATGAGAGAGAAAAAAAAAAGGTCAAAAGTACGGACGTCCTAAGAAACCGTGCGTTATAATATATATATATATATATTTTTTGTGTTTTCTCCGGAAATAACCAGTTGTTTTCTCATGATCTTGACAAAACAGATGTTATGGTCAGCTGTAAACCATTCAAACGGCATCTTTCATGCGTCATTCAGGCGTCCCGGTCCCTCGAGTTGGCTGGCATTGAAATTGACTAGACGTTCAGAGTCGCTATATTGTCTTCGACGATAAAGTTGCAGACTCGACAGTTTCCTTCTCAGGTGTCGGACACTTGTGTGTAAGGTGTCAAGACACAGACACAGTATTTCAGTTTAAGTGAGTCCCTGATCAAAGTAATAGCGAATGCGGTCATCCATGAGGCTGCCTCTAGAACATGCTCTTATTAGATCAGATTAGATTAGATTAAACATTATTGTTATTGTGCAAGGTACATGTACAGAGCCAATGAAATGCAGTTAGCATCTAACCAGAAATGCATAAGAGCATTACAATAAATAACAGTAAGATAAACAGGGTCAGATGGCATGATAAAAGTTATGTACAAGTATGAATGTATGTATGTATGAAAACATCTACGAAAGAGATAATAATGAGAAACCTTTATTCAATGCATCTTGGCTTAAAAGCTAAAAGACATTTTTTCTTCAAAAGAACATTCTACATTTATTCTTCCAAACCCACAGACTCTGTTTGGGGACTCTGCCCGAGGAACCCCCCGGAGAACATCTCACGACCAGACACGGCAACATCGTCGGATAATTCATGTTCATAGTTTACGCAGGTCTATGTGTTTATAGTTACAGACAATTATAGTCTCAATAACTTCATGAATTATTGCTGCAGTCAATCATCCTCCAATTGACTACCATAAATGAGTCCAAATGTGCTTCAAAATGGCTTTAAAACCAGACTGCTGTTTTGAGGTGGATGGAAATAAAAACAGCTTTCGCATCCTCATACCAAACAAATGGACTGAAATTACAGTTAATGCATTCTTATAAATGCTAGTAGGAATGTCTGGGAAATGTTATATTCAATCGTATAATACGTTGTAGGTTGAACTACGGATTTTCTCATTAGCACGACCGATAGTTAACAAAGTCCATACTTAAGAGAAGCTCCATGTCCGTGTTGATCTGCGCCACCAAGGCCTGCCGGTGCTGCTCCTGAGCACGATCCGACCCTCTCGTCATCAGGTGCTGCTGCAGCATGCTCTGAGCCTGCTCATGGAGCGCTAGAGTGCCCTCTGCTGACACCACGGAGGACTGCAACACACAAGGGACTTGCAGCGTTTGCACAAAACAACGACCGTGACTATGGAGAGTGTTTAACACAAGAGAACTCACTGATCACCTGACAGTTTAATTCCCATGACAAATTATTCAGCCATGTATGTAGTAGTGATTGCAGTGTGGCAGAAAAGCAGTGCAGGAACTTTTTCAGGAAGCCTGAGTCCTCAAACCTGACTACAACAAACCCCCCACTGTGATTAAACAGCTTTATTTTGGGAGAAAACCATATGTATATAATAAATACGGACTGCAAAAGCAAATGCAACGGAGACAGTGTTGCCAGGTAATAAAATTCAGCGTTCTGACTCACAGGGTGAAAAGAGATGTGCTCTTCTATCCGCCTCTTCAGTTCTGCCCTCCTGCTCTCGGTCAGGCCTTTGGGGCTTTTCCACGATGCTGCAAAGTTCCTCTGAGATCTCTGGCGCTTTAGAAATGTCAGAACCTAAACAATCACACACATACACAAGTGAAAACGCAAACATGGAAAAATGAGTCATATTCCAATTGGATTAATTTTTATATCAAACTACATTATAACATAGTTACAAATGTGTACACCTGAAAGTTCATCTATATTATAGCAAGTCCACAAATGCCCTGCCTTTTAATTATTATGTGCTATTTTTCATCATCAACACGTGCTATGACACGATAGAAAAGCTTTTCAGAGGTTAGAGGCCGACCGATATATTTTATATATATATATAAACCAATTATCAACTGTATTTTTTTTTTATGGATACTGGTGCACAGTTGTGGTTGTAGTGTAGAGGTTTGGAGTCTTAACTGGGTTTCTTGTTTTAGTAAAATGGTAAACCCTCAATATGTGAAATTCCTCTCTCTGTAATGCCAAAAAATATTGCGTTTTTGTATAGTATTGGTTTCTATAATTGCGACGTGATAGTGGTGGTAATAAGAGGTGGATTAAGTCGGGTAAATCCCCACTGAAGGCCCAGGTACCAAATGCACCCCCTTATACAGCAACCCTAGAGCACAGAGGGTTAAGGGCCTTGCTCAAGGGCCCCAAGAGTGGCAGCTTGGTGATACTGGGGGTTGAACCCCTAACCTTCCGATCAGCAACCCAGAGCCACTTACCTACCACATTCACAGCCTCATCTCGGTGAGTATTTGTTGAAAATAATGTGTGTCATCTACATTTTTTAAATAAAATCTGTGTGCACATAATCAGATTTCAGGCTTAGAGCCCTTCTTGTCTTAACTGTAGGTTAAGACTGTGTTTAATCTGTGTATTAAATTGTTTAAAGTGTGTTGCTCACTGCTCTCTGCAGAGTCACTGCAGCTTTGTGCTGCCTGAGATGATATCTGTTCTGCTTAAACTGCCGCCTCTCTCTGTGTCCCCTCCACACTCTTTGGATCAGCAGAGCTGCTCTGTTCTCCAGCTCGCCCAAGAACCGTGCCAGGTGCTCTTTAACACACACACACACACACACACACACACACACACACACACACACACACACACACACACACCGATGAGGCCGTGAGGTTGTTGTGTCTCCAATAGCACATTAGATAATGTTAATGTGTGTGTATTTTATTACAATCAACTGCTATTCAATGCAAATCTTTGAATCTTGAATTGTACCTGCAGGCAGAATCTCCATCAGATGAAGCTGGCGCTGTCGGAACTGGCGGATGGCTCTCTGTCTGCGCAGACGCACTTGATGGCGCAGTTCTTCCTCCGCAAGACGTATCTCCGTCTCTGCCTGCCTTTGGCGTCTCCTCTCTCTGCGCACACACACGAATATAAAAACCCGTGTGCATAGAACTTACAGCTGAATCTCTCATATAAATCGCATTTAAATCGAACACACTAAAATCTGAGCTTCGTATGACAACCGAAACAAGTCATACAAAAGTAGTCATGTGGGAGGTGGAAGCTTAGTGGTTAAAGCATTAGATTTTGGATCTATAGGTTGTGAGTTCAAATCCCAGGCTGCCACTCCTGGGCCCCTGAGCAAGGCCCTTAACCCCATAGCTGCTCAATTGAATTAATGAGATAGCTGTAAGTCGCGATGGATATGGGCGTCTGCCAAATGCCATAAGTCACCTGAAGCTCCTCTGTAACATGCTCACAGCTCTGGGGAGTTTCTTCAGCCTGCATCGGGTCTGATGAGCTCTCCATGCAGCCTGGATCACGCAAGCAGCTCGAACCCGTTCCTCGGATGAGTCCCGAGCCTGATGACATGATCGACAATAATAATTATATTCATTAAAGCATCGACAATGAGAATTGGAGTCCTGTAGGACTAAATTAAGAGCCTTATGGAGCATTTTCCA
This sequence comes from Silurus glanis, assembly GCA_014706435.1. Classification (NCBI taxonomy): domain Eukaryota; kingdom Metazoa; phylum Chordata; class Actinopteri; order Siluriformes; family Siluridae; genus Silurus; species Silurus glanis. Next base: position 1,110,128 of record JAAIIK010000044.1, on the reverse strand, counting down.
CGTACCAGTGTGCGATTTTCAAGATCTTCAGACTGCAGATGATGGATAAGCTGCATCAGTGCTGCATCGAAGCCTTTACCTCGCCAGTCCTTCAACACCATATCATCCAGCCCTATAGCACCACACTATCTGCTAGCCTTACTCATATTTTTTCATAAAAATCCATTTTATTTAGAACCTTGTCGTGAAATAAATTGATGTGAAGCTACCTTTGTAGCGTTCGTGAAGCTGCAGAGACTCGGAGCAACTCTTCTGCTCTGTGATCAACAGCAAGATCTTCACGGCCGTGCTCCCGATCACAGGGTTGGAGCTGCTCGACATTTTATACACGATGTCATCTGTGATACTGTGCAGCGCTTTGCTTTCCATCTCCGATACGACAGCACTACAGATGAAAAGAGCAAGTAGTAGGGAATAAAACACTTCAGGATGCGTCGTTATAAAAGAAATAATCAAAGACAGGGCGGTGTGATGAAGTGGAGCTCTCGATACCTGTTCGTCCTGAACAGATTGTACCACATCGTTAGTATTACTGCCGAGACCTCGTCGTCGTCGCTCATCTGCACGCTCTCATAATGTTTGGAATGGAGAACTGAGGATAAACGAGATGAGAGAAGAAACGAGATGAGAAGAAAAGAGAGCATGTGCGTATTCTGAAAAACTCTAGATCCATTATGCCATACCACAGGGAATCAGATGAGTGTGAGCTCGAAGAAGCCAACTGAGAGAATTATAGACTTTCCGGAAGAGGCGAATCATCTCAGATTGTCCTTTATCCTGTTGGAAAGGAAAAAAAATCAAAAACGAGTTCGCATTTTTACGCAAGCCAGAGAAGTCCAATCTTTTCCACAAAGGCTCAATGTGGGTACAAAGTCCACACCAAATTCCACCTGCTTAAATCTAATGATTTTCACTTTCAATGACTATCAGGTTGCTTGCATGGTTGGAATGAAAACCTGCACCCACACCGGCCCTTTGTGGAAAAGATTGGACACCCCTGTCTTAAGCCAATCCAAAAACTCTCTGAATGTATGTCTGGGTTTTTTCTGGCTTATCTGGTTTATTTTCACAACCCAAAAACACGTTAGTACTTGAAGATGGAGAACGTGGGTAAAATGTAATTCTGATTGGAAGGTCATGCGGTCAAATCCCAGCACCACCAAGCTGTGCAAAGACCTTAATCCTCAAGTTCCTCAGCTGTATTGCTTAGGTAGCTGTCAAATGGCAAAAATGTAAATGCCATAAATGTCAATGTAAATAAGCGTGTATTTGCACATGATGCCCTGTAATACAAGAAGAATGAATGTATGAAAATACAAACACTTCTGACCGGTATGGCTCGGTTCATGATGCGGTGCGCGAGAAACAGGATGTTGTCAGTTACAGATGGAAGAAACTGACGACGAAACACGTCTGGTTCTCCCACAGAGCCGATGCCTACACAGCAGGTGCTGATGAAACGTTGGATTACAAACAGATTCTTCAGTTGTGAAAATATTGCAGAAAGCAAGTCAAGAAAGCTCTTCCTACCTGAGGAGGTCTGCCATTTGTGTGATGGATGCATAACTCCCTAGAACCTTGGCAGGATTGAATTTGAGTGCAGCAGAGCAGTATCTCAGGACTCCGAGGTTGTAAAGGTTTTGCTTGCATTCCTCTAAATCCTTTTGGTCTCCTACAGACTTTCTGCCTAATATGTCTTACAAAAATAGGTGGACATGTGCACAACAAACACACATATATAAAGTTTATTCATTATATCCTGTATGTAAGAAGTACAAAAGATATTTTATATTTAATGACAACACAAAGTTCACTTACATTTCAGCTTTGACAAGACTTCCAGAAACGTCTCTTCGGTGTTAGTAGAGATCAGACTCTTCAGCTCGTGCTCCTCTGACATGCCCATGTTTGTTAGCTTGCGTTGCTAATGAAATGGTTTCCGCGTTTAAATAACTATGAATTAGTAAGGAAAATACGAACTAGCTACGACTTAGACTTCGTGTAGTCTTTATGGTTTTAAAATAATACAACTCAGGAGGGTTGAACGGATTTTTAGGGGCCACAGCGTGCACAAGAAGCATACTTCGTTGCTGAAGCAACGCCTACGTCATCAATCCGCGACGGCGCCGAAGAGTACGCCATTCAATCTACCGTACTGCCTGTGTTTATGCAAAGAATTTGAATTTCTGTGCAAATGTAGACTCAAAGTGTCTCATTGTTTTGGAAACACAATTCTAACATTTTAATTCCAATCCATAATACAATTAAAAATTAAGACTGCCTTAAAACTTTCTAAACTTTTGACCCCCACCCCCCGGAAGTGTAATTTAATTAGTCTTATAATTAGTTTTTTCATGTTTTGGTATTATTTAAACTTTTATTTAATATTTTTCTATTGTTATTATTCTTACGTTTATGGTTGGATTTATTGTTGAATATGTTAAACATTGGGAAGATAATGCCTGTTATTTGAAGGTTTAATAAACTGAAGGAAAAAGGAATTAATGTATATGCTTCTATATTTACTCTTTATAACTTCAAATAATTGTTGAATAAACTGGTGCTTTTCTTAAATTATAGATCTTAGATATACTTAATTATCCAAAGTACTATGATTTATTATTGCTATAATGTTCCTATTATAATTTTTGTTACAAGACTCTTTACTTAATCAACTCATTTTCTGTGAAAAGACTCGAATGTTACTCTTAACACAACAATCTATTAATAAAATGATCATGAGTCAAACACTGATTGATATCTATTCAAATCATCACGAGCCCAAAGTCTGCTTTACAACAACTTAAAAAAAAAAAATAAAATAAAAATCACACAAATAAGGCCATGGGTGTTTTGGCAAGTTCGAGTCAAGTTCAACACACGTTACACCCGGATAAGGTGCAAATTTTTTTTAATAAAATAATTTATTACCATGATTAAATCACATAAAACTCAGATAAAACTAGATCAGTAGAAGTTTTGCAAATCATCTCTTAAGGTCAGCTTTCAGAGTCCTCTGCAGGCTGGCAATACTGGCGTCTAAAGCTGCTAACCCGTTGCGGAAGTCTTGCTCGTCGCGCGTGTTAAACGTAGAATAGGAGTTCACGCTCCAGTCGGAAGTTAAGGATTTTATATCACAGGATGTAAAGGAGTTCTCATATGCGGATGGCCTTCCTGTGTATTCTGACACTTCGCCCATATCTAGCCACCGCCGTGTTTGCTGGGATTGGGTTTGGATTGCAGGATTTACAACACCCTTACTGGGCTGGTTTAGCTGTGAGCTCAGACGATCAGGATGTAGGGGGTGATCTGTAGAACACTCATCATCCAGAGCTGGGGGGCCATTAGAGACACCGAGTTTATTAAAAGCAAGTCCGAGGTACTTCAGCCCAGTGTGATCATTTCCTTGAACTGGAGTGCTTTTCTGGGGAACTGGTACAGGCTGCGGCCATGCTGCCTCTCGTAGGGGAACAAAAGCTGTTTCACTTTGCTCGACTTCCTGACTAAAACCCACAACTGTTGTGTTCCTAAGTGATGTGTGTAAATTTGAGCTTTTAGGAGAGCTCTCCTTTCCACGTTTCCACTGGCCAGGGGAAGACTGAGGAAGGTTATGTGGTTGAGAATGAGCTGGATGAGGTGGCGAGCTGTGTCCTGAGTCCTCCATAGTCTGAAGGTAGGCCTTAACAGAGTCGGTGATTCGGTTTGAAACAGACGGCTCTCGATTTTCATATTGATCTAGCGCACTCCTAGTGAGCTGAGCCGCAGGAGGTCTGGAAACCTCTTTCTGAACAGGATGACTTGGCATAAAACTTTTCTGAAGATCTCTGTTTGGAGACAAATTTGGAAAACAACTCAATCCTTCTAATATTTGCATTCTGATTATAAAAGTGTAAAACTTTCTGTACTCCACCATACCGGATGATCTCCTGTAGTTTTGTGATCTCTGCCTCCTTCTGCTGGAGGCTGTGTGTCAGTGCAGTCTTCTCCTTCTCGGAGTCTTCCAGCTTAGTCTGGCAGCTTCGCATTTCCTCTAATGCCTCACTCACGTCTAAATAATGTGAATAAAATAAAGTTATTTTAATAATCTAAAAGGCATTCACACACCAAAATGCACACAATGTATCTATATCTTTAGATAAAAATCTATAGACTATAGCATTTATATAAAAATCACAATAAATCATACATATTTATACCACAGTGATGCTGAATTCAAAAACAAGAAATTATGGTTATTACCCATGTGTATACGGTTTGTCTCTGACTCGCACTGCTCTTTGATCTGTTGCAGGTCGTTCTCTCGGTCCTCTACAGCCTGACGTAGAGTCTGGTTCTCCTGCTGAAGGTTCTCCAGCTCTCTTTGGCGATCATTTAACTGAGTCTGAAGTGTGAGGTTTAGCGACTGCAGTGAGACCACTAACACACACACACAAAGTAAAATAATTTAATGCTGCTGCATCATCTTAGAAATTGTAAATAAAGCTTTAGAAGGTTTTCTCACGTTCTAGATTGCAGTCCAGTGGTCTCCCCTGCCTTTCGGCTCTCTCCCGTTCCTGTAACTGCTGATTCAGTATTCTCAGACGCCTACAGTATGACAGAGACACACACACACACACACACACACACACACACACACACACACACACA